>JAOVVA010116992.1:0-11359 GCA_028565275.1 Leiocassis micropogon | reverse complement strand
CCCTGGCTTGTATATAGTTGTTGCTAGCTAGGTAAGCTGGCTTTGTTCTACAATAAATAAACAATCATAAAAAAAAGGAACAAATGTAAAGTAAATGCACATATTGTTGAATTTAGTTGCCAGATATTTTGCCTCATAGAGGAAAGACTTGCTTAACTATAAATTTAGTGCCTGACTTTTACAAAGATAATTACTTGCCTGATATCAAGAATTATTCACCCAAAATGGAAACAAAAAGAGTTTGTCACATAGAGATTATAACCCTATAATTTAAGAAAGGGTTTTCTTAAGTGAAAAGTCACTTTCTCATTTGGTTGTATAAGGTTCTTCTGCAAAGCACCAAACATTAAGATTTCTTCCTGCCGCTAGTGACTGTAAATAGTAGGGCAGGGGAAGCTCAGTCTTTAAGGCATTGGACTATGGGTTGGAAGGTCCCAGGTTCAAATCTCACCACCACCAAGTTGCCCCTGTTGGGCCCTTGAGTAAGGCCTTTAACGCTCAGATGTATAATGTAAGTAAAGATAAAAATGTAAGTTGCTCTGGATAAGGGCGTCTTCCACTTGCTGTAAATGTAAACGTTTCAGCAACCTTATACTAACATTACCATGTTACCATAACATTACATCAACACTCAACTACCTGTAATAAACCTAATATAAAATTCATGGTTTAATTTTGACTTGTCTGCTTTCCCTGATTGATTTCCCAGCAGGTGCAACAAAACACTGAATTCTTCACCAGGTCATGGTGGACTCAACAAAACTTTTCTGGGGGAATTTAATTCACTGTTTCATTTTGTTGGCTGGCAGAACTGGTTATTCATCATCATCAAATAGACAGGCATACACACAGACAGGTTGATAGACATCAGAGCTTGATTTTAGACTTTTCAGACTTGATCACTTCCTTTGTAACTCTAATCTACTAGACAAGAAACTTTAACAAAAGAGTCTTCCCTTTTGATGCCAGTTTGCAGTTGCTACCTATAGCTTTACATCGTCACAGGTACAGTATTTACATTACCTTAATGTTACTTCATGTGTTTCTGTCATCGTGAGTTACAATATTGTTACATGAAAGAGATCTTCAGTTATGTGTGAGTCACCCTTTCCTCGTCAAAATACATGATATACATTACAGCTAAATGTAGCATGATCGGGATAAAACATTAACTGAAGATGAATTAATGGTCATTTGTCAAAACCACTGTGTGTCTGTGTTCCTATAGCAAACGATAGCAGCAGACACACAACTAAAAGTAAAGTCAGAAAGCCCGGCAAATATCAATAAGTTTGGCAAAGCAATATTTAAGATTCAGGTACAAATAAAATAATAAATAAAGAGCCTATCCACCCCTCTGATAGGGACTGCCTCATATCTTAGAGCTGACATTTCCCCGCATCCTGAGCAAATAATACTACATAAAACAGCATAGGACTAACTGAAACAATACATAAGTAAATTAGATAGATAGATAGATAGATAGATAGATAGATAGATAGATAGATAGATAGATAGATAGATAGATAGATACTATATTTGTCATTACATCATACAGGCATCTTAGGCAAACTTAGGCATCAGTTAGCAACATTGCATTCATGGACCAAACCAGCTGAAAAAAATAAGACCATATATCAGGGAGATTTTTTTATGTATTTTTTTTTTAGCACTTTCATCAAAGTCAGAAATATACACACACTAAGTTTATTGTGTCTTTAAACAGAAAGAAAACTCCAGATGATTCCATTCTGACCTTAAGAAGCTTCTGATAATTGATTCCATTTGAGTTAATTGGTGGCACACCTGTGGATGCATATAAAGGCACACTTCAAACACAGAGCCTCTTTCTTCATTTTTCATCATGGGAAAATCAAGAGAAATCAACCAAGACATCAAGAAAAGAATTGGGGACCTCCACAAGTGTGGCTCATCCAAGGTCCCATGTTCATTCGTTCAGACAATAATACACAGTAAATGAGTCCTGTACCACCATGAGCTAAAAGGTTACTCTAGGAGGAGAAAGCCATTACTTTAAAACCACCATTAAAAAGCCAGACTACAGTTTGCAACTGCTCATGGGGACAAAAATCTTAATTTCTGGAGACATGTCCTGTGGCCTGACGAAACAAAAATTGAACTGTTTGGCCATAATGATAAACGGAAAAAAGGGTGAAGCTTTGAAGCCTTGGAACACCATCCCCACTGTGAAACATGGGGGTGGTAGTATAATGTTGTGGGGCTGCTTTGCTGCAGAAGGGACTGGTCCACTTCACAGTGGGGATGGTGACTAGGACTGGAGGACTAGTTGCTTAAGTGGCTTAAGGACAACAAAGTCAAGGTATTGGAGTGGCCATCACAAAGCCCTGATCTCAATCCCATAGAAAATTTGTAGGCGGCACTGAAAAGGTGAGTGCGAGCAGGAAAGTAACAAATGCAAAAAAGATGGTTAATATTGATAGACCTAAAACAGAAGTGATCTGAAGTGATGTTTTTCTAAAGTGTATGTAAATATCTATGTAGTTTTGACTGTATGGACTGGCAACATGCTCAACCTTATTTCTGTCGATATACAGCTGTTTATGCATGGCTTTCATGGTAGGTCATGTTATCATGGTATTTGAACTATGGGTGAAAGTACAGTGGCACGTCGGCATACGGATGCCCTGCCTCACGAATTTTCACTGTAAGAACTGAAATTTTGCAAGAAATTTGCCTCAGTATATGAATCACTTTTAACATACGTCTGGGAGGCTTTTAAAACTCGTTTGTTTGTGTCAGTGGAAAGCCAAGCAAAGCAAGTTTACTTATTTTTTATGAGTTTTTTGTTTGTTTGTTTTGCAAAATTTAGTGAAGACATAGCACCATGGGTCCCAAGATTGTTACCAAGGAACTAGCAAGAAGGAAAAGGGAGTTTCGTTTCAGTTTCGTTTTCAAAGCAGCAAGTCCCAAGAGGAATCATAAATGAAGATTAAGTGAGGTTTAATGTCTATTTTATATTTTACCCAATTTACCTGTATTTTGTTTTTAAAATGTTTTTATTGTTTTATATGCAAAAACAAAATAGCCTATGTTAAAAATGGATAATGGTAATGGATATAGTTTTAAAAATGGATAATATTGGTAATATTATTTGGGCTGTAACAAATTATCTGCATTTGCATTACAATAATTCTGGAAACATGTGTTTCGCAATACGAACTTGCTTCTGGAACAGATTCAATTCGCATGTCGAGGTACATTTTTGTAGTCACAGGTATAGAAGGAGTACAGGAGTGGGCTGAGGATGCAGCCTTGTGGTATACCTGTGTTAAAGTTATCATTGGTTGAGGTGTTGAGAGAGGGAGAAGATAGGGCAGGTCGGGCTGTTGACCTTGACGGCTTTCCGTAACCACGCGCGCGCGCGCGCCCTTGCCCGGAGAGAAGAGGTGTGACTACAGCAGTGTGCGCGCGGACAGGTATATCAAGGCTAGACTAAAGGCGCGCGCGACACTCATCTGGCTCCGTTACTCTGTGACTCCGTTATTGCGCGAGCGAAGGGATGGCAGCGGCGACGGTGCAGTCAATGGCCAACCTGCCGAGCGGCATCGGGATCTGCACCACTGCGCCGGAGATCTTCTACCTCCCCGAACTGGTAAAAGGAATTCCTGGTGGACTTATTATTACTATTATTATTATTATTGTATGGAAATAATGCATTTGATGTTCACCTGTTCTCATTGCGCACTCGAGTAAAGATGATTATAAATGACATTTTATTGGAAATATAGGACACAATAATAAGTGTGTGTGTGTGTGTGTGTGTAACATTAGTGCTCTCAGGGAGAGCAGGTCAGTTGCGCATGGTTACTTCACATCGGTTAATGAGAACCGTAAAAAAAAAAAACACGAGGCGTTTACACACACACACACACACACACACACACAGAAACAGAACAGAATTTTGTAAACTCTACACTGTAGAGTTTCGAGTTCGTTCATTATTGTTTGTTAATTCAGTGTGGAGAGAATTATCTGAACACCACAAACCTGGTTAAACACCGCTCATGTCAATCTTAATGACTGTACTAACAGTGAAGGTAGCCGTTAATAACAGCTAACAAAGGTAAATGTTAATGAAATACCTTAGATGTAACATTCATTAAACACATTAGATATAATTGTTAATTAAACATGTACACTTTACTTAAAAAAAATTACGGATGTGGATAAATGAGTGACTGGGGTCAGAGAGGTGAGGGTGTGTGGTGAGACAGAGCTGTCAGTGTGAAACACTGAAGGTTAATTAGTTTGACATTGCCTGGGTGAGTCCGGCGCTGGGAACACTAACAAATCCAAACGGAAAATAACATGATCCCACTGTTTTTGTGTGTTTTTGTTTTGTGTTGTGGAGCTCGAGCTCAGGGCCACATATCAGTATCACTATCTGATCCGAGAGGTGTGTGTATGTGAGAGAGAGACAGACAGACAGACAGGGGGGGAGTGAGATATAGAGCGAGAAAGACAAGGAGCCAGAGGGCGAAAGAGGGGCTGAAAAAGAAACGGACAGGAGAAAGAGACCGATTGTGAGAGAAAAAGATAGAGACAGACAGAGAGAGAAGGATGGGAAAAAATTATTAGAAATCAAGGCAGGAATGTAACCATGACAGTGAGTGTAACTATGTGTTCAGGTTAATTCTGTTTTATGTTTTTTTAACAGGTTAAAAATTTGTAGGCTACTGCATGCAGAAAAGTTTGAATAAAGAGCAATAAGTGCGATGAAACATTTCTGAGACGTAACCATGGCAACACCCAGACAACAGGTGTTAGATAATGTAAATATTAGCTCAGTGACACAAATATCATTACAAAATTAAAACAAAATTGAGGTGAGCTACGTCATGTTTGCTAAATAGAACGAGAGCCTCTATGGTTCATACGAGGGCGTGATGCTTGAACAAACCTTCGTGTTAAAAAAACTGGTGAGTCACAGCGAGGTTAGGGTTAGTATCTTTTCATATTCAAAGCAATTGTCGGTGGAAGACGCTTCAGCCTCTTTCTTACAAGTCAGCTATAAACTGCTTTTATTTGCAAGGCGAATCGTTACATTGCTACACAGGTATGTTGTGGCTGGAGCTCACCGGCACAACGCTGCACCACTTTTTTCTCTCCAAGTGAGGAGAAAGGACATCTGCATAATCCGGTTGGAATTAACACACATTTACAGTTGCGTTAAGGCATCAATCAAACACAAAAGAAGGGATAATAATTGGAAAGTCATAGTGCTGAATAGATTAACAATATAATACAATAAATCGACATTCATTTACAGACTGCAGCAAAGTTATATACATGCTATTAATGAGTGTGTGAGGGCAGTGATATAGTATTATCTGAAGAGGGAAATACATATGAATATTTAAAGTGACATTTAACAATCTGCCTTGAGTTTAATCATGTAGCACTTTTATATTCCTAAGAAAACTAAACTTCAAAAAAAAAACTTAAGTAAGAGAGAATAGGGCATGTGAGAGAGGTACAGAGAGAAAGAAATAGAGGAAATTACAACCATGCAAGCAGCACAATCCCACTTTACAGTGTCTTTAATTCTTCATCTCGCCTTCTTTTGCATCAATAATAATTCTGCTTTCAGTGTACTTTCTCCTTTTATTTTATTATTATTATTATTATTATTATTATTATTATTATTAACCTTTGCTTTTTGCTTTCCTTCATTTTCAGTAGTTTTAATCACTATTGTCACTTTATTTTTGCCCACACAGTTAAATGTGTGTATTATTATTGTGTATGTGTGTGTGTGTGTGTATTTCTCTTGTTATTTTGGGACTTGCTTCTAAGCTTTGGCAATACGAGTGTACCCAGGAGCCCGCATACAATATCTTTGTTCCACAGCTCCTGCATGACTGTTGCATTTCCCATAATATTGCATTAGTTATGTTGTATTCTTTTTTATTTAGGTTTGTATGCCCCTGAGTGTTCTTATAAACAAATAAATAGTGATATATTGCTTTTTTGAGTTTTAATTAAACTCAATGCAAATATTGCAACTTTCTCTGTTATGTGTGTAAATAATTTTACTACGCGCATGGGGGTCATAGTGAGGGGTGGATGGAACTGACTACCCAGGGCCCCAATGACGAAGGGCGCGTGGAATTCTGGATAAAGTAATTTATTGGAAATTTGGATCTAGTAAAGAAGGCGCCCCAATGAGACTGCTTATGTATAGGGCACAGAGTTCTATGCTACAGTACGTCCTGCTGCCATACTGGTGGGTAAGGTTGGCCCTATTTAATTTTTTTGTTTGGGTGAATATATTAAATGTCAACTGTATTAACTGGAATAAATACCGTCACATGCATCTGTTGTTTAACTTTAACACTGCAACACTGCTGGAATATGCAGAACCTGAGCCATGCAGGTTAAGGTGTATGATTAGTGTTAGACAAAATGGCTGGGCATGTGCAACAGGGGCGATGTGTGTGTGTGTGTGTGTGTACACACGCAGATACCAATGCCCTTATTTTCAGAATCTCACTCTAAGCTTATATGAAAAGTTGACAACTATGCTTTAACCTTCAGAGCTGAGAAAGTGAGCAGCATGGCAAGGTGTGTGGAGCGTCCTCAGGGCGTGGGCGTCAGAGTGCTAGCAAGTGTGAGGATTTAGTTTCATGCGGGTTAGGGTTTGTTTTCTGTTGATCTGATTACTGACAGCATCATGTGATATGAAGATAAACGTAGCATAATAGAGTTGATCCTAATTCCTGGCGAAATGAGTTTCAGAGTATTTCACTGACATTTTTTGAGGTTTTAGGGTTTTTGTTCGTGAAAAAGTTATATATTTTTTAGTGTATTTAATTTTTTCCTCCAAAATACAGTATGTGAGACAAATGAAGACACATTTATTATTAATACTGTTGTGTGTGTGTTCACAATGCTGTTCAGTAATAAGATGATATTTCATGGTGTGGTGTGTGTACAGTATCCTTGCATGCATGTGTTTGAGTGCATGAATATGTGTTAAGTGTATCCTGATCCTGAAGCGTTTACATCTTAACACTGTTCTAGTGTTACATCACAGAGCTTTAGTTCATTTTATTTATTTTTGGGATTATTACACACATTATTACTCTGGAGATCCCTACAATTTAGTTATGTCTCTTGTTAATAACAAAATACTTAGAACCCTCACTTAGATTCTTTATGGGTTATTAGAAAGAACTTTACCAGCAGACAGGGCCCCCTTTTGGGCATCAGAGAACCCTTGATTAAATGATAAATAAGTAACCCATATATTTTTTTAAAAACCCATGACAAATGAGCAACCTTTATACTGAGTGAGAGTTTATCAGAAAGAAATCCTACCTTGAACCCTTTAAGGGGAAAGCTAATAATTAGAGATGGAGGAAAAATCTATTCAATAATATATCGTCATTCTTTTGAGTGGCAAATCATGTATTGCCACACTAACTCTAAAATAATTTTTTAATGATTCTGTAATTTATGTATTGTACTTTACCTTTAAAAAGAATCCCGACAGAGCATTGTTTCACACACACACACACACACACACACACACACACGCTAACGGAAACACTGCTGTCGCAAAACTTCTTTTACAAGGAACCTCTCTAATGACACTCGAGCGTGCACACACACTAACGGAATCACTGCTGTAAAGTAAAAATAAAACAAATTTAACTGCAAAGAATTCCACCAGAGCAGTGTTTCAGTTAGTGTGTGTGTGTGTGTGTGTGTGTGTGCGAGAGGAGAGGGTGAGAGGGGCGCTACTGTGTAGGATGACTTTCACACACAAACACACACACATACACCCACACATCTGGGGAAAAAAATTATCAAATTGGGATATGTATAAAATCGTGATACTTACAGAATCGCAATACAAATTGAATCGACACCTAGGTGTCAATAATATCGTATCGGGTGATTCCCATTCCTACAAATAATAATGAACATTAATTATTAATTAATCTTAATGAGCCTAAAGAACCCTTTTTTCTGTGAATTTAGGTGGAGACTCAATGAAAAACTCCTGACAGGTTCTACAAGAAAATAATATGTAATAATTTGAAGTTTGTAGTGCACACTTAACTAGTTGTGTGTGTGTATGTACATGTGTGTGCTGCAGATATTCGGTGGCTTGGTATGGATCCTGGTGGCTTCAACTTATGTGCAGCCGGAGAACCCTCAGGGCTGGGTGATGTTCGTCTCCGTGTTCTGTTTTGTCATGACCTTCCTGTGGCTCATTATTTTCGCTTGTGGAGCACATAAGAACAAAGGAGCCTGGGCCACTGCGGTGAGCATGAGCACTAACACACACACACCACGCATCATCATCATCATCATCATCATCATAATATTCACTTAGCAAGAATATCTCCAGAGAAACTGTTTCCTTGTCAATAATGTTAATAATAAATACAGTGGAACCTTGGATTACGAGCATAATTTGTTTTCCGGAAGCGGGCTCATATTCCAAAACACTCGTAAACCAAATTAAATTTTCCCATAAGAAATAATGGAAACTCAAATTATTTGTTCCACAGCCCAAAAAAATAAATACATAAAAATAATTAACACAAAATAGAAAGTAAAAATAAAACAAATTAACCTGCACTTTACCTTTAAAAAAAGTAAAAATAAATCCCGACAGGTAAGTGTTTCCGTTTGTGCGCGCAGACGCTGTGTGTGTGTGTGTGTGTGTGTGTGAATCTAAAGTAAGCTCCCTGCTCCACTGCTGTAAAGTAAAAATAAAAGAAATTAACCTGCACTTTACCTTTTAAAAAGAATCGCGACAGAGCAGTGTTTCTGTGTAAAGCAGAGAGAAAGAGTGTGTGTGTGTGTGTGTGTGTGTCTGTGAAGGCGAAAGTGGGAGGGTTCTGTGTGTGTGTGTGTGTTTCAGACACAGACACACAGCAGGCAAAGCGCAGGCTAAGCCTTGAGCAGAGTGAGAAAATGGATTTTTAACATCTCTAATGAGACTTTCTTTTGCTTTAAACGCGCTCTGTACACACACGCATACAGACACAAAATAAATGATTTTTTACGCGCACACACGTGGTCTCAGTGTTGTAGTAAACAGTACACGCGTGCATGGATGTTGATTATACCAGTAAGAGACAAGCACTAAGACCCAGCAGGGGAGACGATTACCCACAATTCCGCAGCGCAAGAGAGATAAAAACTGTTGGCTCAGTTGTGATCACGTGACGCTCGGCATCAAAACAAGAAGCGTATGCGTGATACATGATACTCGGTACTCGTAAACCAAGACTTGTTCGTTTTCCAATTCAAAATTTATCAAAAATTTTTGCTCGTCTTGCGAAACACTCACAAACTACTCGCAATCCGGGGTTTCACTGTGAAAAAATACACTGGGGCGGTACGATTTAATAAAAATTATATTTACTGATTATTTGATTATTTTGACACAGACTGCAATTTTGATTTAAACTGGGAAATGTAAATATTAAATGCACTGTTTTGTATTAAATAGTATTTATTGATGCTAACGTAATCAGAGTTGAGTTATGCAGCTGCATAAATCAGGTTCCTGAGCTTTATGTTAAGGTGGTTTTGAGTTTTTGTAATTTTATATGCTGGTTATAAGGTAGACATCTGGTTATGTGTACTGTCTACACGGTTCTGTTGCTTCTGCAGTGTCTTCGATGACTTTTGCATTGTGGATTTTGTAGAGTTGACTTAAAGTTTCTGTCAATTTATGTCAATTACTTGTCTCATTTGAGTTTTTGTGTAAAAACATCATAAAAAATCATCAGATGAACAACAACATTTTGTACAGTGCAATTATTTACAGTATATAACTAAAAGAACAAAAACATGTGGGTAATACTAAGTACGCCCCTGATTCAGTAGCTTGCAGATTCACCTTTAGCAGCAATAACTTGAAATAATCGTTTCCTGTATGACTTTATCAGTCTCTTAGTTAATTTTGTTCTTCGTTTTCGGTTTTTGCGCATTCGCTTATGGACGGGTTTCTCAAGGCCCCACCACAGCATTTTAACTGGGTTGAGGTCTGGCAATTCGAAAACCTTGATTCTTTTATTTTACAGCCATTCTAATTTAGAGCTACTGGTGTGCTTCGGATCATTTTCCCGTTGCATGACCCAATTTCCACAGTTTTAGCTGTCGGACAGATGGCCTCATATTTGCCTTGATAATATTTTGGTATTGGTTTGAACCTCAGTCGTGCTTGTTCAGTCTTCTTCTAATTGTTCTCTCATGTACTTTAACATTTAAGATGCTCAGTGAGGCCTGTAAGGTCTGACATGCCGCTTTTTTTTTTTTTTTTTTTCTTTTTTCTGACCATTACATGGTCGTTTTGGCAACTGTCTTGAATGTGAATAAGTGTTAAACTCCAAATTGTTTGGAAATGGTTTTATTTCCAGATGGATGTGCAGCAACATTTGCTTGTCTAAGTTCATTGCTTATGTCCTTTACCTCTTGACACCTGAATGCTTCAGACCAGCAAACTGCCAAAACTTCTGCATTCATAGAAGTATGGAAATGATCAATTATCAATAGCTGATGATCTGCAGCACCTGGCTGCAACTTACCCTCTTAAAACCTGTGCAAACAGTAATGGGGTACTTAGTATTGTTTTTTCCCCTTTTTGGTTTCATTTTTGTTAAGTAAATAATGGCTAGGTCAAAATATGTTTTGTTTTTGACTAATACAGAGACCCGCTATGAACAGATTATTTTTATTGTGCTTTTACAAACAACACATAGAATTAAGAGAGGCACTAACTTTTGAACATAACTGTAGTTTCCAGACCCTTTCCCTCAAACATCGCCCTTCTGTTTCTTCTACCTTTTAAACATTCTGTAGCTCTTCTCTGCTAGAAGGTGGAACAAAACTCAACAAACACCAAACACCTCTGTAGATCATACCATATTAGAGCGCCTGATATCTTATTAAACGTCATCACTGTAAATGTAGTTAGTCATGAGGGATGATGTATCTAGGTTGAGTGTTAAATCTAACCCACATATTTTATAGAGGAAAAGGCTGAAATAAAAAAGTCTTTATGTGTGTCTATATGTGTGTTTGTGTGTGTGTGTCTGTGTCAACACTTTATATTTGATATTCAATTCAATTTTATTTTATTTGTATAGCGCTTTTAACAATTGACATCGTCGCAAAGCAGCTTTACACAATCAAAAGAATTATTTAAGTTCGTATAAAATGTAAATGTGTATGAATCAAAGTGATAAGATTGTCCCTGATGAACAAGCCGAGGACGACGGCGACAGTGGCAAGGAAAAACTCCCTGAGATGACAATAGGAAGAAACCTTGAGAGGAACCAGACTCAACAGG
>JAOVVA010116911.1:0-11360 GCA_028565275.1 Leiocassis micropogon | reverse complement strand
AGAGGGAGAGAGAGAGAGAGAGAGAGAGGGAGAGAGAGAGAGAGAGAGAGAGAGAGAGAGAGAGAGAGAGAGAGAGAATAACCATCTATTGAAGGTCAAATCAAGAAAGCAGGTGAAAACATTAACTATTTCACTTCAAAAATATTAAAAACTGATAAAAGAAAAAAAAAGAAAGCATGGTGTGTCATCCATTAATAGATTCAATGTTGTCATTATGTGGTATGGCAAATCACTGTCATATAAGCAGAATAACACACTTCAATAACAACAAGGTCTGTTATGTTTTATTTTTTACCTGACCAACATATTAACTGTTAAGGGCTGCATTCTAAACAGGGAGTTTTAGTTCAGGGGCAGTTGGCTTAACAGTGAGCGCAGAATTAGTGTTCTCAATATGAGAGCCAACTAATAGGAGAGAGCAGCTGGAAAATAAAGGTCAGTTCTACATATTAAAAAATAAGAAATAGCAATTTGTAGAGCATAACCTTATTCAACACCTGAGACTGTCAATGTTTTAATCAGACTCAACCAGATACCCCGAGAACCTTTCTGGAGGGTTTCCTTCTTATTAAAATTGTTAGATATAAAGCAAAATAACTTTCTCTTCCCAAGAAACAAATTAAGAATTTTTATGTTTCCAAGAAATCTTCAATCAGATTTACTTGATTCTCATTTCTGGGTTTGTTATACTGTATTCCAGAAAGTTTATTGAATATGCTGTCACACTGGCATGCAGCTTCATATTGCATAATTAATGAATTAAAAATATAATTTCTGTATAATATATTGTTTTCCAGGAAGATCATATTTTAATAATGATGGAAAATCCTTACTTAAGAAAAACAAAAATATGCATACAGAAAGTACAAGTTGTTGTTGTTTTTTTTATATTAAATAATTTATTTTGGGAGACCCCCACAGAGATATGCTCTGTGCACAGTGTGGGGTCTGCGTGGGTGATGTGGACAGAAATATGGTTTCATTTTGGAAATAAATAAGGCATAGTTTAGACGGGGCAAACCACTGAAGACCGACCAAAAAAAGCAAAATCGTGTTTCTCCTAAGCAAGACAAGTAACACACACGCACACACACACACACACACACACACACACACACATAGACAGTAAAATATCAAAGTACAATATATGCTAAAAAAAAATGTGAGAAAGTACAATATGTAGATACAGCACAGATTCTCCGTTCCAAACATTGTTTTCACATTTAGTGATGTCATTCAAGTTTGTAATTAGCTCAACTAAGATATGTGTAGGATGTTTTTTCCTTCTATTCTGTTTACTTATTATTATTATTATTTTATTTTTATTTTTTTTGTACACTAGGCACAATACTTTCTAATGACTGATGTTGGCTCTGTTTCACAAGATATAAACATGTATTATAATTAGACACGTAATTTAAAAAATGTGTCCCTGCCCAGATAATTAGTTACTGAATATAGGATTTGTTTGTCTTGCAAAACTGCATCAAAAGCATCACCTTTATTTTCTTGTTGTTTGATCTATAGTCTCAAATTCTATTTCTAGCGAGCTTTCTGAAACAGTTGAAAGTGTCTCTCCTAGTTCCTTGAAATCATGTGCCTATGAGTAAGTTAATCTATACTGTAGCTCATAACATGGCTAGATAGAATTGTATGTACTTTGACATTGCCATGGCAAATATTTATATCTAAGATTAAAATATGCATGTAAATATATATCATTATGAATAATGTTATATTTTATTGATGTGGTTAGTCTTACTAGATTGAAATTATTATTATTTTACTAATAATGCATGTCTGATACTTTTGTAAGTCACATATTATAAGAAAAATAATATTAATATAAAAAAATAAATAAAAACATATAACATTATCTTAAGCTAGACCTATAAATTTTTTTCAAGATTGATTTTAAGTGATCCATGTGATGCATAATATGTCTCTGTGTGTGGTAGGATTTTATAAGTACTAAGAATAAACACACTCAAAGTGAAACCATGCACATTTCTATGCCATCTAAGGCCTAAAGCAGACCTTAAGCACTTTTGAGATATGAAGCATTAAGAACTGTGAATAAGTTTAAGTTTAGTGTTTTATTATAAACTAGATGTGTCCTCAACTTCGTTCGTTCTTATTAGCGCATTTTAAAAAAAATGTACAACAGCATCTGTTGAATTTTGGAATGAACTAAAATTTTTACTTGTTACCATGAAGTGCGTGGAATGAAGGTGTGAGATCACGTTCATTAAGTAGATTAGAGGTGATACACTCATAAGCACGTATTTAAAAATGTAAAACACCATCTTCTCTTTCCATGGGCTGACTGTGATGAAACAAAGCCTATATGTTACCTCAAGCTCGGCCAAATACATCTGAGAAAACTCCTTTAAAATTAGTTCAGTAGTTTTTATGAGATGCGTGCACAAACAAACAGACAGACAAAAATTCCAAAAAATGTCATGATGTGTTCTATTACTCATCTTACATCTCCCCAAATTATTAATTTTTCGCATATATCTTCAATGTAAAGACACACCGACTTTTTTTTTACAGTTATATTATTTGTATAAGTTATATATTATAATACCAGAGACCCACATAGATAACGAAATTTCTAATTGTTGAATAAGATGATTTATCTTTGATACTGAAAAAGAAGCAGAAAATTTCAAAGGCAGACAATTATTTGGATAGAATCATTACGCTAATTTAGTAGGATATAAATAAAAAACCTTTCAACATTAAATATGCTGTTACTTGTCACAATATGATACATTTTCGCTGTTTTTGTTTATTTTTCCCAAGTAGAACACAAGTAGAGTGTTGCTGACACTCAGGGTTATTAAATCCCTCTCACATCCCTCTCATAAAGGGCATGTGCGAATTTGTATGATTAATACATATGATAAACGCATAACAAAACGCATCTCTCACAGAGACAGTAATTATAAATGAATCACATGAATGCTACTTTTTAAGATCCCAAGCACTATCAGATATATACTGTGACCCCATTTACAGATTCATGATAGAAAAACTGACCGACACTGACAGCTTATGTAAGAGACGCTTGTATGTGCATGTTATTCTCATATTTCACAGAAAAGTGTTTTATAGCATGTAATTCATGTTCCTTATGGATAATGGAGGAAAAAACATTCATTGTATCTGACTCAGCAAATCATATAATCTTTGCAAATGTATGGTAACAGTATAAATTTAGCCTATTTAATAAAGAAGAATTTAATCCGTAGTGTCTTTTTGGCTTGGGGTAAAAAGGTTGTCTTTATAATCAACAGTAGTACATTTTCCGTGAATGCTTTTTTAATTGAATGATTAAATTTGAGCTGGGTTTTGATTACTTTTTTAAAAAAATTATTATTGTACTATCCAGCAGCAACAGGGTTTGATGGGTGTGGTAGAGTGGCTTAATGACGCTCATTGCCATGCAAGCTTCAGGGAGAATATGTGGGGCTGACACACAGCAGGATCCAAATGAGGTTAGTTACAGGGAGAGTGGATGGAGGGAAATTATTTGATTACAAGCTTCTGCTGAGGTTTTCTGGTCTGTTGTCTGTTAAATCTCATTTCACTTATGAAGGAATAAGACTGCAGGTAATATATCGTGTTGATGATCAAACCCTTACATTTGAACATACTATCTCTTTCTATACAATGAGCTATAAATAATAGAGTGTAACATATAATTGCGTTGCATTTCCTTTCTTTTAGAATTAGTCTGAAATCTGTCTGTAACAGCCTTGTCCTGCAAAATGTGTCCTGCATTTTCATTTTTTGGGGGGAAATGCCTTGCAGACTAACAAAACATCAGACCAGGTTTGAAACTCCCGGTTGTACATTAAACCAGACCCAGTAAAGCAGCTCTGCTGTTGTGGCTGTATGACATATATATATATTTTTTCACTAGCATTCCTGGTTCAACAAATAACAGTCAAGAGGAGACCTTAAATAAATTGCTTTTTCAACATAACCTTAATTCATTTATCATCTTTACTACTACTTCAAGGTTCAAGATTCACCTGCAACCAGTTGCTGCATGTTTATGCATGCGCAGTGGGCAATTATCCTGTAGAGATTCAGGGGCCTGGAGCCAGCACCAGGGAGCTAAGGGCACAAGGCAGGGTACACCACTGATGGGGTGCCAGCCCATCACTGAGCACAAGCACACACAAACACACAATCATTCAGTACTCAATTTTGGAAATCCCAAAGCTGGAGATGCGAGGCAACAATGCTAACAGTAACAGTGCTAACCATGTGCCCAGTTCTAACCATGCAGCCACATAGTGGATGTTCTCCATTTACATCTCATAACTTTAATCTATGCTTTAATAAACAAAGAAAACTGTTTGTGTCTTGGATTAGCTTTTTGAAGTAAAACAGCTCACTTATCACAAAGTATTACAGTGGTTAGCACAAATAACCTTCCACTTCAGTTAACATACTGTACACTATCTGCCATAACATTAAAACCATGAACATTAAGCTCACCTAGGTATAAATTTTCCCTCGTGCCACCGGGGTAGCTCTGGCCCCTAGGGGTATGCCTTCATGGGACCTTTGGTGTGTGCTGTGGTATCTGTCACCGGAACTTGTAAGCTTGGAAGCATGTATCCTTTGGGTGCTTTGGGTTGTGGGGTGGAGCCTCCATGAATTGGGCTTCTTTGTCTAGCACATCCTATGGATGCTTGATCAGATTGGCCCTTTGAATGAATGGCCGTTAGTCCCCATTTCATAGATGGGCCTTGGGTGTATATGATACCAGTATACTGGTATATAATTGATAATCTATGCTATTCAATTCATCTGGTGGTGTTTTTGTTAATGGCTGATTAGTGTATTGTTATCATATATGTACCAAGAACACTTTATGCTTGACCAGCTGTGGGATTCTTTGGCCAGGAAAGTTTAGATGCAGTGATGACCTTACAGGTCTTCTAGAACAAATCCACAATAACTAGTATCACAGTTATCTCATGGGATAGTGGTACACCTGTAACCACTAAAGACCTATTACAGTTGGGCCCCAATAGGTGGAGGATGAAGCAGCCAGGATAGACATGTGCAAGGTTCCTTTTTCTAGGCACATACCTAACAAGCTGCCACATAGGCCTCGACACCGTTGTTCATCACTGGCTACCGAAAAATGCCTGCATAAAAACTGCAAGTTCCTGACAGTTCTGGGCATCCTGAAAATGGGGATGTATAAGTCTGGGTCTGGCTCCAATTGGAGGCCCTCCATTTTGACACTCACCTGTTCCAGGCCCCAATGTAAGGGAGCCAAGACTGGGGGGGTTTGTGCCTGATATACACGATACACAATAAATGACATGAAGATCAAGGAACATGTGACCTGTCTGATTCCATTAAATTTTGAAATTTAATTTGATGTTATTTGTATAAATTGAATTGGGTTCAAGTGCTCGGCCTCCTGAACCAGTGCCGACAGTCCTTTAAGCCAGAAGTTCATGATTCCCTATGCTATAATTGCTTTATGCAGTGGGAATGTACTGTATGTACAGTGATGTAGTGTAAGTTGTGAACAGTCTCTGAACATTAGGAGAGGACAGTGCCAGGGTGACATGGAACTGGAATTGTGATTTCCAAGATCAAAATTCTTCCAGAGATTCACTGAACATTTTGTCCAAATAGACAAATGTAAAACATTTCAGAACGGTTCTCACGTAGGACCTTATTAATGAACCACTGGAGGACCATGGAAGCATTCATCAGGCCAAAGAGCATAACCAAATATTCACAGTGCCTAGACAGCTTGAAGAATGCATTCTTCCACTTATCTCCTGCCCTGATGTGGATTAAATTATACACACTGAATGAATCAAATTTATTAGTGGGGAGCTGCACCCCTGAGTGAGCTGATTGCACAATTAAAGGGACGATGAGGGGGTAACATCTGGATTCTCTATTTAAAACAATTCCTTGTTAATGACCTACAGTAGTAGTCTTGGGGCACTTGCTCAAAGCTGCTTGGTCAGAGGTAATGGGAACTGGGACTCAAATTTCATTAAGGCAACTTTGGAAGAATTGCGCACCCACAACAGAACTAATTTGTGTGAACTACTGTAGACAAACTAGAATCACTTCAGTAAAGGTACTATCTAAACCAGAATCAATGGAGTCTTCCACTTCTACATTTTGGTCCTGTTCCCAGGCAAGTGTGGTGGAGAAAAAAGACCAGGGCCATCACAGATCCAACACCCTGGAATGACCCATGCCTTTCAGTTTAAGGCAAGCCCAGCATAAATTTTAAGGCAAGCCCAGCTTGGCCACAATACGGTCACTGCTTCTTTTCTTTTCATGTCTCCTTATCCTGACAGAGGGGATCAGCAGCACCTAATTGCATGGGTTTCTTTTTCAGTATAAGGCTCGGGAGTGGCCAATCTCATCTCAACCACCAGCAATTCCTGAAGTTGACTTGTCAGCTGATTAGTGATCTGATTCATGGCTTAACCCAGAGGCAGTAGTGATTTGATATAGAAGCAGCACCTGCATTTGTCCTATGCACTGCAATGTATTCTGCATCTCTAAGAATAGCGTAGCCAGGGCCTAATGGTGTTTTCCAATGGCGATGGCTTGACCTGCTACAATTTCTTCCATTCTCTCCAAATTTGCTAACATACTACGATGGAGTTCAACGCAAGATATAAATAGAACCACTGATTCAGGCCCATTTGTCCTGAAGAATCAGAATCAGTTGTGAGCTTGGGGGTTGGTTGATATGGTGTGATGCATGCTTGTGCTTTTGTGACAGTGAAACCAAAGGCAGAGCATCTATGCAGGTGGAAAAAGGTGGTCCATAGACAGGGAAAGGTATTGTCACTAACCCTGTGGGCTCCATGTGAAATAAAATATTTGCGTCAGTTAAGCTTCCCCTTTAAACAAAAATGTCTCCTTATAACGTCAATATTTATACTACAGTAAATGCTCTCTTAATAAAGCCTTTCCTCAAAGTACAATCTACCACAAATGACAAATATTTAAAATAAATCTCAGTACAATCTTCCAGCTCTATTTCCATACAGCATCTCATACACATGCACAGAAATTATATATGCACACAGAAAGCTGCACAAGAATAGTGCATTGCCAGGTGTCATGTGTTTTCTCTGATTACCTGCCTGAGGGTATTGCTTGGCAACCAACATTATAAAAGCCCTTTTAGCTGGGCTTGAGGCTTCCTCAGAAGGCATCCTTGGCATTACACAAATCCTATCCAGTGTGGAAGACGCTGATGAAATTTTTCAAAACATACTCTTATATTACACTGGTAAAGATCTAATTTCAATTTGAGTTCATGTAATAAGAGCATTTTTCTTCAAAAACTTAACATGACTGCATTTTTCTTCAAAAACTTAACATGACCATATCAAACTTAATAATCATCATTGGTGCTATAATTTCACTTGCTTTGTATAGTGATTATAGAGAAGAGGAACCAAAATCTACCACTGGGTAAACAAGTAGGCCTATGACCAATATGCTACAGAGATAAATACAGTAGCTAGATAGATAGATGCTTTATTGATCATAAAATTGCGTTCTCAACATCCAGTAGGGATGAGGACAGTAACAAAAGGACAAAGACAGGTTTTTAGTTTTTAGCACTGTAGAGCTTACATGCAAACCAATATTCCGTGATAAATGTTAACAAACCTTATTTTAAAGAAAATTTTAGAATGCTCATATAACTGCAAACTCTTTGTACTGTATGTACTCTTTGTATACTGTAGCCTATTCATACTCAAACACCAATTTGAAGCATTTTCACTTTTTTCTGCATTTTTTTTGTGTGAGAAAAATATGGTACTCTCTGGACAAACAACATCTAGCAGCCAAAATAATTACAGTGGATAACTGAATTAAAGCCAAACAAGCATGCATAGACTCTTGGGGCCTACAATTTCTCCCTAACAGCACTCTAAAGATTAAGGCTTAGTGCAAACACCCAGTTAATGTTTCCCAAGCTCATTTTTCCTTTTGCAGTTTGTGAGTCTGTGTCTGTACATATGCTGTAAGAGAAAACACATATGAAAACATCTTCCTTTAACATAAGTTAAATTAAATAATTTTCTTTCTTTTTACCTTTCTTAAGCACAGAGTGCTAATTGTACATGTTCTTCTATAGTTCATTTAGCATGCAATAAGGTTAGAATGAATACTTCATTCTCAAAATGTCTTAAAAAATGCTGATCAGGTTTGTTACTATCTCTTATACTGTCACTGACTGGGTGAGTATGAGTTATAAATACTTAACCCATTTCCTCTGCAGCATACCACTAAAGAAAGTAAAATATTCAACAGTCATGTACTTGAACGTCAGTTTCCTAGGGATTGAAATATGACAAGCCTTCTTTGCCTAAAATGCACTTTGAATACCTTCTCTGAAAGATAGAAGTCTCTTTTACCTACTCACACCATCAACAGTTAATAAATATTTAAATGAGCTCATAGTAGTATTATTATCAATGCACCGATCCTATAACAATGACAAGTGGCAGTTCTAGCATATATGGTACCCTGGAGGTATCTTTCCTTCAGCATCTGGCAAAAAAAAAACAAAAAAAAAAACATTCTGCTTTAATTTTACTCTGGTGTGCTCCAACATATTTCAGACATGCAACTGAATTTGCACTGAAGTACAACATAATGAGCCTGTCACATTTTATATATTACATTTGTTGCACAGTTAAATATACACATCATCCACAACTTTGAAACTATCAGAATAGGATCCAAATAAACCAAACACCATCACCATTTCTGAGCATAAGCGTGGTGCACAGACACACACAGAATGAATAACAAAAGGTAAAAATGTTATACTGTACAAGTCTAATTTACTGCATGCTAAATATTACATTTGTAAATAGTTAACATACAGTAGCTGCATGCCTTTATCTTTTGCCTGTTACTCCTAAACTGGGCATCTGATGACTTTGATCTTTTCATATCTTTTTTTTTTTCATAAGCATCTATATAATACCCATCCCTCAACACTTTTAACTAAGGGTCAGGACTAAAGTACACCTTGTTGGCATGCAGAATGGTTTTATATTAATTTTACTGATTTTGCAGAGGCCAAAAAAAGTCAATATGTATATGTATTTTTTATATGTAGTTATATGAAACTATTATATTTTTATTATATATTAACAGAACTGTGGTTTATTTGGTTGCATATTATAGTATAATTGAATTCACCAACTGAATTGTTGTACAAAGTTAGAGATTCATGAGTTTGTAAGAAATTAAAAACAAGCTATGCATGCCCTATAAACCCAGGTATATCAGGGAAGTATATTATTTGAAAGTAGAATTGGCTACTTGATCATCTAAAACATTAATACCATACCAAATTAATGTATTACATGCTAATTCACATAACTACCCTATTATTATTTTTATATGCTACTGACTTTTTTAATGTTTAATTTTCTTCAGACAGGTGTTACATATATGAACTATAAGGGTTTGAATCTTTTTGAAAACATTGCGTTGCATGAAGAATTGCACTTAAATAAATAAAAATGTTTAACAGCGCAGAGTCTCACAGACTTTCGGAGGTTGGAACTTCATACACTCCTCCATGCAGAAAATTGTAAGCTTCCTTAAATTCTTAGGCTTGGGCATGTGGATTTTGTGCTTAATTTAGTCTGCAATAGGATTTAAATCCAGAGACAGATGGTTATTGGAAAGCATTGATTTTTGTGTTTGTTTAATAATTTCTGTGTTGATTTGCAGGTATGTTTGTCTCATGTTCTTATTAAAAGCATCTGTGGCCAGGTCTGGACCTTAGAGACAATATGAATTAGTTGATGGAAATATCCATCAACAGCTATTTTTGCACTTGTTCCACTCTCCTTCAACATCCTCCTCAGTGTGTGGGGGAACTGTGTGCTCATGGCTCCGATGCCTGGTGAATTCCCTTGTGAAACGTCTTGCTATGACCCAAATTGTGATTAATAGCATTTTAAATGCTTAGGTAGGTTTTAAACTGATCACTTGTTTTTCCCTTGGTAATGGATAACAAAGGGATTTAAAATGTGTGCTACGTCATATTTATTCCACAGGGAAAAGAGATGATAATGAAAGGCAGCGGTGAGTGGAGCCTGAGGGTAAATGATAAAGCACATCAAGATGTTTTATTGTATTACTATTATATCATAGTGATGTAACAATTATGACACACATTATTAAAAAAAAAAAACTAGTTATCTAAAAGCAAAAAGATAATTACCGGAATCTCCTGTTGTTTAAAAAACTAATCCTATGAAGACTGTCAATAATTGGAGGAATCAGTACATTCTGTACATTTTATTTATAAAT
Organism: Leiocassis micropogon; assembly: GCA_028565275.1. Taxonomy (NCBI): domain Eukaryota; kingdom Metazoa; phylum Chordata; class Actinopteri; order Siluriformes; family Bagridae; genus Leiocassis; species Leiocassis micropogon. The sequence goes on along the minus strand of JAOVVA010116911.1, from coordinate 989 downwards.
ATATAAATAAAATATACATTTTATTTTATTTACATTCATATTTAATTTTACATTTTTTAATTTATGAATACATAAATATAATAAATATTTGAGGATTTGGGAGAATCTGGTTACACTGAGACTAGAGACAGTTTTACTGCATGAGGATATAATTATTGGTTGAAATACAGTCTGCTTCTATGACATTTCCCTTAAAAAAACATTTTAGATGTCTAGTAGTTTGACTTATTTAATACTGTACTAAAGCCATCTTCATAATCCTCCAGATATTGTGAATAAAATTGTCACAAGACATTTATGACATGCCCGAAGCAAAAACATTGTGTACATCTGTTCCACTGAATTTAATGTTGACATCAATCTGAGAAAATAGCCCAAAGGAGCAGTCCTAATTTAAATAACCAGAAAGAATTTGCTTCCATTTTGTCTGATAAAGTTCCACAAACAGATCGATTAAAGAGGCAAGAGTCACAATAGGGTTGCTATACCAATGATTTTCTGATATTAAACTAATAATATTAACCCGAAACTTGTGATACCATACTGTGTGTCTGTCCAATACATCTGATTTCTTACACTAAAATCGCTGGCAGAATATTACTTACAGGAAACAATTAGCGATTCTAAAAGCTACCACGACTCTTAAGCAAGTAGGAGGTTTCTAGTAGGCCTAAAGCAGTCTCTCTGTTTAAATGCTGCTTTTCGAACAAATGGAAAGATTAGTGGAAAATGGTAATGCGCTCTCACCCCAAATTGTCACAAATTTACATATAATGGAAATTGTCACAAAAAAATACTAAGAAACAACCATATTGATCTTAAATAACACAATACCTTGCAAAAAAGTCACAATTTCAGTCAAATTATTGGGCTGCATCAAGCAAAGAAAACAACTAAGGACTTTTGAAATTATTTAAAGGGGTCATACAGTCCCAATTTTTCCCAAAGTTAATATGATTCTTTAGGGTCCTAATGAAAAGTTTGTAATA
>JAOVVA010116812.1:0-11364 GCA_028565275.1 Leiocassis micropogon | reverse complement strand
CATATGAATCATTTCATTCTTCACATGTTGGGTTCAGATGATTGTTATAAAGACTAGAGGGTTCTTTATGAAGTAAAGCTGATGTTATCGTATCAGTATGAAGACAGACAGGTCATCTGTAGAAGGTCTTTAAAATTTAATACACATTAAGATGTCTTTAGGTCTTTAGGTCTGAAAAAAGGATATTACTAATTCCTCAGTGAAGACGCCCTCAAGAGGAAACTGATATGATGTCTATAGAAAACTGGTCCTTCACAAATCTCCAGTGTTAAGATTGTTCAGGCTTTAATGTGTCCTGAACTTCCCCAATTGGTCTCTAGTTTGTCTGGTCCTGAAGATGTCCTGCAGTCCTACCGTACCTGTGTGTACATAACAGGATGTGAGTTAGTATAGAACACTGTTATTTCCGTGTCTGTTTTGCTCGTCAAAACCACTAACACCACCTCACTGCTGCAGAACTCGACACATTTACACACAACTGCGTCATTCTCACGTCCACTCTGACCACGAGCTGTCACTTTTAGAGAACTGTCCCACCTACACACACTGACATTCTTGTTCAGAAGCGAGTTATTTTTCTTCAACAGCACAGAATGTTTCTACAGTGTTAAAATAGGACACAGAAATCAGTAGTTTAGTATGAACCAGTCGGAGGGGTTATGAAGCAGTGTGGACACTAATCCTACACCCACCCCACTAGACTCGTACTTTAAAACATTAGTAAGTAGATTTTAAAAATGTGATGCGTTAGCTAGCTACATGAGGTTAGCATGTGAGTGGGGGAGGGGGAGGTGGATATACAGTGAAATTGTGTTTCACATTTGGAAGTAAAGTTATTATCTGACCAACTAAAGTATGTTTTTGATTTCTTTTCATGTTGTTGTTTAATAGCGGCTGGTAGTCAGGAACTCCTTGTATATATTTTTTTTTTAGAGAGAACAATTTGCAGTCTGCTTTGCTTGGATTATTAAAGATAAATTTATCCAGACCAGTTTGAGTTGTATCTCATGTTGTATCTTGATTAGTGTGACAGAGTACAGTAGGCTCACATCACATGTTATATTGCATACTGTAAGGTTTTGATATTGAAATAGTACTATGAGTAAACAGCATGATACCCGAGTGATACTGACCCCCGTATCACTACCGACTCATCTCTAAAACTACACTCTTTATTTTATCACTGTACAGAAAACCCCAACATTATGGCAACCACTGAGAAGAGCATGGGTAAGAGACAACCTCACAGTGTTTATATTAATGCTACTGTAAAGCGCAAAGATGTATGGGAAATCAGTGGTTTGGTGACAAGTAGAAGTGATTTGAATGAGAAGACTGTTCTTGGTACCAAGGGTGAGACATTTTTGTTCTAGATTTCTCTCTCCACCGCTATAACCTACTGTGTTTAAACCTAATAAAACTGTGGAGAACACTTCACTCAGAACCAAAACCAACAATGTCAACATATATTCATAAGTCCACAGATACAAGAATAGTTTAATGGTTCCCAAGCACCCTTCAAGAAACTCACTACTGGACCGGACGCTGATGAACTTGTTGGAAAGGGTGAAGTATATGGTTTTGACAGGACTGGACATGGATCAGAGAATGGTTCTGACAGCACAGGGCATGGCTCAGGTGAAGCGGGCATGGCTCAGTAGATGCAGGATCAACTGAAAGCTTCTCATCACCTAAAGGACTAACAGAAAACTTATTAGAACAATCCTGAAGCATGTTTGTGTCAACATGGCTAACAAGCCACAATGATGATCCATATTTAGGGCGTGTGAGACGCTCTCACTTCTGTTTGTCAAAACCACTAAGTACAAACACGCTACTGCAGGGCTTATCACGGTTTATAACCCAACTACACCATTCTCACGTCCACTCTGACCCCAAGCTGACCTGTTTATATAGATTTAAGTTATTTTTAGAGACATCATGTTTCTTTAGCTTACAGTATTTAAATGTTATACTAAAATCATTAGGATAGTATTACCCAGTCAGAGAGGTCATGGTCATGAACAGTGTAAACACTCGTCTCAGACTACTAGACTTTTTTTTTCCTTTTTATAACATTAGTGGATACATTTTAAATGCAGTGCATTAGCTACTGTAGCTAAATGAGGTTAGCTTGTGTTTGTGTGTGTGGGAGGGGTTGCTGTCAAGTTGTGTTTTACTTCTGGAAGTATATATTTATTTGTAAATCTGAAATGATTTTTTTTATAAAGTTTTCATCGCAGCTGATAGGCTGCAATAGAAGTGGGAACAAGTTATTTAGCCCTAACATATGCCGTGAGTAGCTTCTGATTGCTTAAACAGCCATGTCAGAAATCATTTCCTGTGGTGCGAACATGTTCCTCTCTTTCAGACGTCTATTAAAACTTGAAGGAAAGTAGTGAGCCATTATCTTTGAGAAAGAAATATGGTTTGGAAAAAAAGTGTAAAGATTGTCATCAGAGACAAATCAAATCTTAAAATAAATAAATAAATAAATAAATAAATAAAGAACCAAACAGTAGAACTTATGGTTATGTTTGATAGTGAAAGTAAGAGCATTTCTACATGCACAATGCGAAGAGAACTCAAGAGACTGGGACTACAGCTGTGTATCTTTAGGAAAACCAGTGTGACCAGGAAAAAAAATCATTATTAATGTGAAAATTAATGTGACGTTGCATAAACGTATCAAAATAATTCCATTTTGTAAGTGCCATAATCAAAGCAAAAGGTGGTCCAAAGAAATATTAATGTGATTTTTTTTTTTTTTTTTTTTTGTAGGGCAGTGTATTTTTAAGGATCACAGTTTGCAGTCTGTTTTCCTCTGATTATTAATGATGAAATGTATCTGGATCACTCTGGTTTCATGTTGTATTTTTCATTAGTGTGACAGTGTAGCCTTGGCTAACATCATATATTACATTGTTCAGTGTCAGCTTTTAATAGTAATAGTTTTAAGAGTAAACAGCATGGATTCAGACTGATGGAATCAGACTGATACTGATACATATCATTACCAACTCATCCCTTATATTAATAGTAAACTCTTTGTTTTATTTTCCAGGTGACTCCACTGAAGGCCTCCCCACCCCTACATCCACTATGAAGACCACGAGTAAGTGACAAACTAGCAAGGTCTATATTAATGCTAGAACACCAAGGTATACTAATCAGTAGTTTGGTAGACAAGTAGACAGTCGATTTCCAGGATACCTGGTGTAGCAGTATACCCAGTGTGGCAATTTTATTTTTTTATTTTTTTATTTTTTTTGGGAGTCTAGTCAGGAACAGCCCTTGGAGGGTGCTTGGCATCCATTAAATATTCTTGTAACTGTGGACTTTTATGTTGGATTTGGTTTGGTTCCACAATTCCCAGTGGACTTTTCTTCATAGTTGTATCATCTCACTTGCAGTTCCCTGAATCTAGTTTAGTTTGGTTATTTTGTGCATATTTAGGTTTGGTCTCAGTAATGTCTTTGTATTTTATCTGTTCACATGATTACTGTCTGTTTTAATCATTCATTTTTATTAAAGTCTTAACACATGCACTTACTGTGCCTATACATTCACTCACTCTCACTCATTCATTGTCTTTACCATTTAGTCCTGTATTCAGGGTCATAGGGTCCTGGAGCCTATCCTAGGAGACTTAGCATAGGACTTAGTTCTAGGGGTACACCCTGGACAGGGTGCCCAGGGTTCCTGGACAGGAAACCAGAGTACCCAGAGGAAACCCACCACGTACGGGGAGAACATGGCTGGGAATTGAACCCGGACCCTGGAGGTGCAAGACAACAGTGCTAACCACTACACCACCATGCCACTCCTACTGTACAGTACATTAAACATTCCCAAGGGTTGTTCCTGACTGGACTCCCCCCAAAAAATCTAATTAAATAAAACTTGGGAACTACAAGAGAGTCAACTACCCCCCATTAAAAATTTACCGCCACTATTTGGACAATGAGCCTGTGGTCCACGGAATTCTGGCCAGGCTGGAGCTTGAGATGTAGGCATTGGTCAATGCAGGTCCGAGCACCGGGTTTGGGATAGAACATGAGCTTGTCACAGACAAAAAGCAAAGGTTTTTACTGGAATATATTTAAACTGGAATGTAAGACTTGGAACTGAGCATATTAACCTGAAATCCGGGTGGTGGATGCAATGCACCCTCCTGAACCTGTTTGGTGGTAATGGCAGTATGTCTTTAAAACCAGAGGACGCTGCTGAGCTTGTTGAAAAAGATGAAGTATATGGTTTCGACAGGACTGGACATGGATCAGCGAATGGTTCCGAAAGCACAGGGCATGGCTTAGGTGAAGCGGGCATGGCTCAGTAGATGCATGATCAACTGAAAGCTTCTCATCACCTAAAGGACTAACAGAAAACTTATTAGAACAATTCTGAAGCATGTTTGTGCCAACAAGGCTAACAAGCCACAATGATGATCCATATTTAGGGCGTGTGAGATGCTCTCACTTCTGTTTGTCAAAACCACTAAGTAAAAAACACGCTACTGCAGGGCTTATCACGGTTTATAACCCAACTACATCATTCTCACGTCCACTCTGACCTCAAGCTATAGCTTTAAAAAAAAAAAAAGGTTTTTAGTTTTTTTTAATAAAACAAAATGTTTCTGCAGCTTGCAGTATTAAAAATATGACACTGAATATGTAACTCATCCATGTATGTATCAACCAGTTAGAGATGTTATGGCACTTGTATTCCTCACTCTTTATAACATTACTGAGTAAACTTTAAATGCACAATTAGTCAAGAACTGGTAACTTATTTAACCCTAACTGATTATGGTAAAGATGTTGCTCTGTTTCAGAAGAGTCGTATTATTGGCCTGCATTTGGTGAAATCAAATCATGAATAAAAAACACAACACACAGTTATGTTTAATAATGAAAGTAAGAGCTTATCCACATGCACAACGTGAAGAGAACTCAAGGGACTGGGCCTAACAGCTGTGTACCCTTAAGAAAACCACTTATCAGAGCATTATTAATCATGCGTACCCATCATGTCTAGTGCCTACAATACAAGCCAGTGTGGGCAGTGTTATGATCTGTAGGTGCTTCTGTTTGAGGATCTAGGTTCAGCAAAGTTATCTGACAAAATAATGTGATCAGCTGACGACCTGAATTTTCTGAATGACCAATTTTTTCCATTAATATTTTTTTCCCTTATGTTATGTGGATATTCCAATATTCCTAATGTTGCCAGTTTTTCTTCAGGCTCAAATTGTGAAAACGTGGTTCAGGGAGCATGAGACATCATTTTCACACATGGATTGGAAACCACACAGGATCTTGTAGAGAAATTAACGTGACTCTGGATAAAAACAAATGTGACCTTGCATAGACTTATTAAAAGAATGTATTATGTTTGTGCAATAATCAAAGTAAAATGCATTTAGAAGAAATATAAATGTGTTATATATTAAGTCATTTTTTAGGGTCCAAGCACTATAGGGTCTGCAGGACCCTCTTGTTTTCCTAAGGATTATTTTTTTCACCCTTACGTTTTGGGGGTCTTAACATGCTCAAATAAATAAAGCACATCAACTGATCACAGATTAAAAACAGCATGGTCTTAACATGCTCAAAAACCCATGAAAATTGGAAGGCAGGTTGGAATCTGCTGCCATTAGAGCCTGAGAGTTATGATTTTGCTGCATAGCTCATTCACACTTGCATGTACTGTATGCACACGAAACTCTGTATACATTTAGAGCTCATTGAGCCAAACAACTTTCGCTGTGCATGTCCTGGGCTTAACTCAACAGGAGGCCGGTTATTTTGGGTCGTTCACAAAAACGCACCTGATGGATTTTGAAACACTCCTGATAGGGGATTTATACGATCATCACCAAACCAGGCCGATATGACCTAAAGACATTGAGGGATTTTTGATCTCTCAAACGGGTCAGACGTAAATATGTCTTAAACTTATGCCGAAAAATGATTAATCACTTTCTGTTTGAGATTATATTGAGTGACATTATATTCAGTGACACGATCCGTGACATCACATTGAGTAACATCAAAGTGTGATGCTTTTTTTCCCAGCATCTGCGGCCTATTGTACACACGTACACATCACAAATGTTAACACTCACACACACATGCACGTACATACACACTTACTGTATATCACATACACCACACATACACACACACACACACACAATCATGCACAAACACATTTACTCATCACATTCGACTTAAACACACACACACCTCTTTCTCTCCACACACTAACCCTCGCATGTCACTCACACACCAACACACACACACGCACAACAACGCACTCAACAAATATTTAGGACCTAATCATCCCTATATACTGAAGTGTGTGACGCGTGCAAGTTGTGGGTGCATCCGGGCGGCGATGTCTTAACACACTCAAATCACACACAGGTTGTGCGATGGACCCGGGGTGGCGATGGCACAGGGTGCTTGGGCCCGTCATCGTTGCTTGCAACTATATTTATTATTATTATTACATTTTTTTGTCGGGCAGTGTATTTTTAAACAGCACAGTTTGCAGTCTGTTTTCCTCTGATTATTAATGATGAAATGTATCTGGATCACTCTGGTTTCATGTTGTAGTTTTCATTAGTGTGACAGTGTAGCCTTGGCTAACATCATATATTACATTGTTCAGTGTCAGCTTTTAATAGTGAAATATGATTATGAGTAAACAGCATGGAATCAGACTGATACTGATACCCATCATTACCAACTCATCCCTAATATTAATAGTGAACTCTTTGTTTTATTTTCCAGGTAACTCCACTGAAGGCCTCCCCACCCCTACATCCACTATGAAGACCACGAGTAAGTGACAAACTAGCAAGGCCTACAGTATATTAATGCTAGAACACCAAGGTATACTGGAAATCAGTAGTTTGGTAGACAAGTAGACAGTCGATTTCCAGGATACCTGGTGTAGCAGCATACCCAAGGTGGCAATTATATTTGACAGTACTGTCAGGAACAGCTCTTGGAGGGTGTTTCACATTCATTGTTTAGATCCTTTTTCATTTTCATTCAAGTCTTATCATCTGCACCACTTACCTGTACAGTCAACATCCAAAATTCAACATAAAAGTCCATGGCTTGGCATGGCTCAGTAGACACATGATCAACAGAAAGCTTCTTATTGACTACAGGACTAACAGAAAACTTTTTAGAACAATCCTGAAGCATAATTGGGGATAAGCACATTCTGGAGATTACTTTTCCACATGAGACCAGGTAGGTTTGAAAAGCTTAATAATAATTATTAAATTAAATCAGCATTTTAAAACTATATTTAGTATTTTCTCAGCTTATCTTTGTTTAATATTAAAATTTGTTGTAAGGTCTGAATCATGTCAGTGTGACAAATCTGCAAAAAAAAATTAAAAATAGGGAGCAAATACTTTTATTTCCCAACACTGTATTTAGACAGGACATATATATATATTTAGATGAAAAATATTTAGTTATTCATTAAATTTTCATTTTTGTTGTTTATTAATGACTACATTTGAAAACAAGGTTTTTTATTAATTACAGAAATCTTACAAGAATATTGTCACTGATGGGGGAAAATAAATACAGTATTTACATGAATCATATGTGCAGTGGAATCACAGTTAAAATATGTTGGATGTACAGAAACAAACTGTTAATTCACAATATGTGTTAACTCACTCCTGTCACATGGAATGTGATGTACACATTTAAATTAAATCAAATTAATGGGTTTTTCCTATCTAAACGTAGTCAGCTAACCAACTCCTACTGTAAACAGATAAGAATGGATGAATTTTTGAAGCCACATTGAAACAAAAAATAGATTACATTAGATTGAACTTTATTGTCACTGCACATGTAGGTACAAGGCAATAAAATAAATTTAAAATAACATTATCACTCTAAAATTGTAGATCATGTTTTCAGTGTAACCTGGTTGTTCTCAGTTTGGTTTCTTAATTGTTTCTAATCTGTGATCAGTTCATGTGCTTTATTCTGTAAACTTTACAGCAGACACCACAAAGTCCACAGAGGCGACTCAGACAATGACGACCTCCAAAGGCAGCGTTTCCCAGAGCAGTGGACCAGGTAAAGATTCTCCAGGTCAGTACAAAGCAATATTACATGTGAAGTGGTTCAAAGTGTCCATGTGACATATTGTACATGTATGTACCATATCATTATTCACATGTTAGAGCAAAGGTGATGCAAATAAACAAAAAAACAAGCAAATTAATTAATAAATCAGGGATCAACAAAACCAATAAAAAACAAGGCTGGTATCAGAACTACAGGCCAATTTTTGGACATCCAGTCATGTCTGCCTGTATCACTTGGTGTATCACTAATATTTCCTTCTGTAAGATGATGAGTATCCAATTTCATGGCGGTGACTGAGCTTTATCATACAGTACCACCACCTCATGGATTATTGCAGAGTCTGATAACAGTTGACAATCAAAAATGACAAACTGGAACAGAAGAGATAGACCTTCACCTAGTGTACTGTCTGTGAAACTGATGTAATTCCTCACTTTCCTAAAATTTTTAGAGAGCACAGTTTTAGATCTGATTTTCTTTAGATCTGATTTTTCATCATTAATAACTGCCTTTATGTCATTAGTCTGACAGCAAACATTTAACTTAAAAGATATATCACCCGGTCAGATGGTACTGGTCTGATGCTGATACCAACATCACTACCAATCCTTCCACAGCCTATCAATCCAAAGCTCCGAGCATTTTGGGCGTTAACATATATTGCCTCAGGATTTGCAGTAAAGAGTAATATATCCTCTTTTTTTCAGAACAAAATAGGCAATATGGATTTTAGTTCGTTTTAGTTCAAATACCCAAACATGACTGAGTGAAAAATTATTAAATGAGTCAAAAGCGTAAATGTGTTAACTCACTCCTGTCACATGGAATGTGATGTACACATTTAAATTAAATCAAATTAATGAGTTTATCCTATCTAAACTTAGTCAACTTACATCAACTCTTATTGTAAACAGATAAGAATGAATAAATTCTTAAAGTCACATTGTAACAAAAAATTGATTAGATTAGATTGAACTTTATTGTCACTGCACATGTAGGTACAAGGCTATAAAATAAATTTAAAATAACATTTTCACTCTAAAATTGAAGTTCATGTTTTCAGTGTAACCTGGTTGTTCTCAGTTTGGTTTCTTAATTGTTTCTAATCTGTGATCAGTTGATGTGTTTTATTCTGTAAACTTTACAACAGACATCAAAAAGTCCACAGAGGCGACTCAGACAATGACGACCTCCAAAGACAACGTTCCCCAGAGCAGTGGACCAGGTAAAGATTCTTCAGATCAGTACCAGAGCAACATTACATGTGAAGTGGTTCAAAGTGTCCAGTGACATATTGTACATGTATGTACCATATTATTATTCACATGTTAGAGCAAAGGTGATGCTTATAAATACTTCTTTTTCTTTACAAAACCAAGTCAATTAAATAATATTTTACAATTTAACTGATTTTCTGTGAAGAGCATACTGTATATCAGAAAACATTTTTCAATAAACACACCCACCTACACATTTATATTATTTAGAGGAAGTTTGTGTCCATGCAAATAAATCTAATTTTATTTGTGTTATGCAAATAAATATAGCTTCGTGGTTTCTTATCACAACCTATCAAGCTTGCCAAAAGATTCTCTGTTCAGAAGACATTGCACTTGAATTTGGATGAGAGAGATATGCTTTTGATGATGATGTAGGGAAAGATAATCACATTTCCAAAAATTCAGAGTCTGACAGTGACTTTGAAGATAAGGTTGAGACTGAGCATCAGCTCGTTCCAAAACAAAGACGGAAAAGTATCCCGTCAGCAGCCAACTCCAGAAACAGGAGTCCATCAGCAGCTAGAAAGTAAACAATATGGATGTCAAAAAATGGTGAAATTGAATGGTCTTCTAGCCCAAGAAATGAGCCACCCTGCATGGCTGCCAATGTGATGAGAAATGCAACCAGGGCCAACAGGGATGGCAGTTACTCATGTGCAGGACATCAAGTCTTCTTTTGAGCTTTTTGTCCCAGATTCAATCCAGAAAATTATTCTGGACTGCAATAATTTAGAAGAAAGGCATGTTTTTTGGAACAAGTGGAAAAGGAGATGGAGGAAACCTATTCACATGCCCACTATGTGATTCTTATCCTTACTGGAGTTTTCAGGTCCAAAAGGGAATCCACAGAATCCCGGTAGGATGCAAAAACTGGAAACTGAGAACATTTCCATGCAACAAAGTCCCTGAAAAACTTCCACATAATTTCCAGGATTATTTGCTTGATAAACAAGATGAAAGACCAGTTTGATGGCAGAGAGGCAAGCTAGAGTAGCTGCCATCAGGACGGTGTGGGACAAGTGGGTGCACCGCCTCCCCCTATTTTACAACCCTGGGGCTATTCTAGGAAGCGGCCAGCAACAACTAAAAGAAGTGCTGTGACATGTGAAGACCTAAGGTGGACAGAGAAACACTATGTACATATGTTGAGTATTTTAACATAAAATTGAATGATCGTGTTGAATTAAAAACTACAAAATGCAGCGTGTCCACCAGACCTGGAACACTGGCTGAGTAACAAAAATATGAACACTACACAAGGGTTAAAGAGCACAGTTTTAGTTAGCTTTTTTATCATTATATCATTAGTGTGACAGCATACATTATGCTTAAACCATATATTACCTGCTGTCAGATGGTACTGGTCTGATACTGAAATCAATATCACTACTGATTCATCAAATTACTCATATCAATATTTGTAATGAAAATTACATTGCCTTTATGACAATATATTATTTAATAAATATTTGTACTCGAATTTATGATCTTTTTGATTTCAGGTGTGATTATTGCCTCTGTGCTGGTTGGAGTCAGTGTTGTGACAGTACTTGTAGCTGTGCTACTGTGGAGATGCTTCTTCCAAAAGAAAAGTGAGCAATCTCTATTAGGAAATGAAGAAAAAACAGATTGTGTCAATTGCTGTGAGTTTCTGTTTTTACTATACTGTACACTAATTTATGCTGATTGCGTTGTATTTCTCAGCTGTTAAAACCAAAAAGACTAATCCTGTTTATGAATCCATAGAGGATGTTAAACCAGCTGGTAAGTAAGATTATTATTTTATATTTATTCATCTTGAAGATCTTTGAACAGTATTTTTTTTTACATTTCTAAATCTAATTTATTTATCAGCCGTTTAAAAGAATGTGAATGAATAGGGGCACTGGTGGCTCAGTGGTAGGTGTTTCGCCTGCCATGCGGAAGGCCCGGGTTCGATTCCCAGCCAGTGC
>JAOVVA010116781.1:0-11365 GCA_028565275.1 Leiocassis micropogon | reverse complement strand
TTCATACACATTCACATTTCATACAAACTTAAATAATTCTTTTGATTGTGTAAAGCTGCTTTGCGGCAATGACAATTACTAAAAGCGCTATACAAATAAAATTGAATTGAATTGAATGTTATGGAGAGGGTGGGAGAAGATATCTAAGATGGAATGTACTTTGGATAGCAACCTCCTCTCTGACACTGTCGTTAGAGACTCCAGTTCCTCCCTGACAATATTACCGGCCTTGGGGATCAGTTTTCACACCTGCTTGCCACAACATATAGGAGAGCACTGGGTATCTTCTTGGAGTTCGAAATGTCGTTAATCTCTCTTCTTTTATCTCATTAGTGTTTCATTTAATATATTTGGTTTAATTTGAAGCATGATCTTTAGAAATATATTGTCTGCAGAAGTGACGTATGATATGAGTCGTTGAATAAGCTGCACTGTTGCTTCTAAATATTATTAATGTAGAATCACGTGTGTAAGATATATTTTTGTATTAATAGCCATACTATTGGCACGTTTGTTAGCACATTGAAAAAGGGCTGCTGTGCAAAATGTTTGTGCTTACATTTAATTTAAATTTCCTATTGGACTGCTATTCTTTTTATGACACGAAGGTGGCAGAACCCACAGTGTATTGCAGCTTGCTCTGTATGGTGCTGTGTAGCCACTGATTGGTCAGAAAACTATTTAGGAATGTTTTGAGGAAAATGACAATGAGCAGATCTCAAAGCGATGGCGGATCAGTGGGATCTGATGGACTAACAAGTCTAATCCATCTTGCAGTCATGCTACACCTTGCAACTTACAGGACTTAAAGGATCTACTACTTACACCCTGGTGCCAGATACCATAGAACACCTTCAGAGGTTATGTGGAGTCCATCCCTTGATAGTTTAGTAGTTCTTTTGGTGACACAAGAGGGACCTACAGAATAATGGGCAGGTGATTGTATTGTCATGGCTGATCAGTGTATACAAAATTCACAAGATATATTCATCTAAAAACATAATTGTTTTTTATATATTTTAAATATATTATATATTTTTGTGGTCTAGTGGTTAGCACTATCGTCTTGCACCTCCAAGGTCTGTGTGCATAGAGTTTGCATGTTCTTCCTGTGCTTGGTGGGTTTCCTCCCACAGTTCAAAGTCCTGCAAAGTAAGTTAATTGCCGTTCCCAAATTGGCCATAGTGTGTATGTGTGAGTGTGTGTCCTATGATAGATTGGCTCCCTGTCCAGCCCCCCCCCCCCCCCCCCCCCCCCCCCCCCCCCCCCGCAACCCTAAATACAGGATAAAGTGGTATAAACGATAAGTGAGTGAGTGAGTGAGTGAGTGAGTGAGTGAGTGAGAGAGAAAGAATCAGAAATAAATATACCTTGCTGGCTGCACACATCCAAGAGGGAACGAGTTCACTTGGAGAAACTAAATGTACAGAACAAACAATGTAACATCACATTCAAAACTCTTTCACTCTTCAAGCAGCATATAAATTGTTTCATATGTCTTCTTGGCAGAAATTGCAATGCCTAAAATGTCCATGCACAATATTAACATTCTCGTTCCTACTTATAATTTGGCCCTAATACTCCATCGTAGGACTCGTTGAGACTTATGCGTCAAAAGCACAGACTTTGTATAGTCATTACATACTGATAGGGCTAAGACGTTGAGTCATTTGCCTGTCTGACTGTTCACTTCACACAATAACTTGACATGCTGCTTGAATTTATACACACATTTTTTTTCTTTTATTATTTTGAGCAGCAACAAATGATATTTAGGAGATTATGATAGTATGTTGCAGCCCAATGATTCAGGAGACCCGAGCACTGTGGTATCTGTATCTGTAGTGGTTTGCACTTAAAAGAGAAAGAAAATATGTATGTAATGGGTCTTTACATTGATTACAAAGCATATGTAATGTCTTATGTGTTACTGAAATGTTAAATCCAGCTTTTAATTTAATGCAAATACTTAAGGCACATTAAGAAATGGTTAATTACTTTTATATTTCTTAATCTATATGCAGTAAATGACTTATTATTCCTGACTTTATTTTAAAAAGAATGTCTTTTAATGTCCAAAAAATATACTTAACTTGTTGTTACCATGGTAACCAAGGTAGCCACATCTGGAGTGGTTGGTACAGGCAGTCCAGGAGAGTCTGGAAAAGGCACTTTAGTTAATATAACATATGTCACAAGTGCACTAAACAACACTTTTGATTTCACAGACACTACAAAATGCTACAAGATGAATTTAACCAAACAGAGTAAAATCACTATGCATTTAATTAGTTATTTAAGCAATTTCACACAAGTGCTGTTGTACTGAATACCAGCAAAGCTGTGATGTGGCCGAAGGCATGAGGTAGCCAAAAGGTGAGGATAATTCATGGTTTTAGGGGGGCAAGACTTATGTTATATTTTCACTTATTTTCACTGATTCCACTTTAGAAGTTTTTGTTTGTGTATGGAAATACTCTTACTTTCACTATTAATCATAACTATGGTTTTTACTGTAAAGTTTTTATCATGCAACTTCATCAAGTGTTAAAGCATTTTGATTGACAATGTTTTTCTGATCACGTTTCTACCACAAAGCTAATGGTTCAGCGCTATCCTTCCAGTTTTTGAAAGGCTCTTAACCCAGATATTTCAAATATCTTTAGTTGTTTTCGTTTCTTGATGCGGCCCAACATTTTCCGAAATGCCATTTTTGTTTGGGGGGGGCTGGAGTGGTCAGGCTTTACAGAAAACAATGCAAAAGTGGGCATAACTTTTTTTCTTTAACTGACATAGGCCTTGTTAAACAACCCAGAATATGTTTTATATTTTAGATTGTCCAAAGTAGCTACGTTTAGCTTTGCAGACAGCTTGGTACACTCATGGCATTCTCTCTTCAGATTTACAAGGTAGTCACCTAAAATATTTTTTACTTCACAGGTGTGCCTTGTCAAAAAGTTAATTTCTGGCATTTCATGGTTTCTTAATGTTGTCTTGAGCAGAGAAAGGAAAACAATATAGTCAATAGTTCTATAAGTGCTATTACAACTACTGTACAAATCCATATTATGACAAAAACACACAGTTAAGTAAAGCAAAGACAGTTTATCATTGCTTTAAAAAAAATGAAGGTCAGTCAATCTGAAAAATCTCAAGAACATTGAATATGTCCCCAAGTGCAAAATCGAGGCATCTTGTTAGAATAGTCCATGACATTTGTAATGGCAGTGACGGGTAAAAAACACATTTTTCTTTGCTTTCCACATTCTCCAAATGTCCCTCAGATGCATGTAGTTCATTTATGACAGTCACGATTTTGACAGATAAAAGCAAACCAATCTATTTTTGTTTGTTTGTTCCATTTTATTATGTAATGCAGTCGTTAAATGTTGTGTTTTTCAAAAAAACAAAAAAACATGTCATTTTAAAACTTCTAAAAGAAGAAAATACTGTGCTTTACAATAAAACTGTGTTGTTAAAGATTACTTTGTGTGCCTGAGGAAACTAATTCACCACGTTTTATAGAAATCACGATAAAATGGCGATAAAAACCATTACATCGTCTATGAAAATCTAATTTCTTCTAATTGCTTCTAATTAGTAAAATTTTGATTATGAAACATGAAATGCATATTTATAGTAACAAAAATGTTCAGAAACTTTACAATATTACATTTTGTGACCATATTATTATAAATGTCTATCTGGGTCAGGAATGACTGAAGAACTTTATGCTTTATGGTAAGATTGTGAATTATATCTTTAGATTATATAAAGTGTGGCAACTATTCCTTAGCTTGAGTATCTAAGCTTCTGCAACCTTAAATATTTTCCAATCTGAGAAGGAGGTGATGAGACAATGAGTACAGTTTGTGTTATTGATAACAATAACATATCGTGTGCCATTAACTTTTTTCGACCACTTCCTGAGACTTTCCGGTCCAACTGAAATGCTGGTTACAATCTCTTGCATTCAAGAAGAAATACTAGGCCTTCTGTCCAGTTCTGGTTTGTCAACATTTGCTCAACCTTAAGCCCACATGAAACAGCATCAGTATAATAGTACAAGCATAGCAGGCTGCCGTGCCAATGAGACCCCCAACATGCATACACAACAGGCTATTTTAAAAAAAAAAAATCTAATATCATCTAACATACTGGAACTGTAAGATCCACAGTATGTGGCTACACTGTAATACTAAATAACGCCACAAGGTGGCACTTTCTTTTTGTTGCCACTAACACTGAATTTATTCTCCTCAGTAATAAGCAGAGCAGTGTATGACTGCTATATTCCACAGTTCGTGTATGACTAATGAATGTGGTGTCATGAAGAACTGGCTTATAAAGTCAATGTTTATTTCTGTGGAAATAAAGCTACAGCGTGGAATGCCCCATCCACACATGTTTTTTGGCTCCATAAGCTAACTTCTTATCTTGGAGCTAATGCTAACAACAGCTTTCAGCCCTGCGATGGAGTCAGATAAATATTCGCTATTTACTTGATATTCAAAGTTTCTGATGTCGGTATAAACCAATCGAACAGAGAAATGACCTGACAATCCTCATTCATATTTTATACACCATATGTAATGTGAAAACATGATATCATGGTGTGTTTTAAAAGAAGATGCTGAAATGAACAGAAATCACTGTTCATTTCAGCATACATCTTTATCTTTTACAAGAGAAGTGTAGAGATGTTCAGCCTGTCAGCATGTCAAAATAAAAACCAGTTAGGTGTCTTAAGAATAAGTTGCTAAACTAATCATAAGCAGCAAAATCCACTCTTTCAAACAGAAGGCATCACTCTTTCAAATCACTCCATCCATCACCTGTACAACTTATCCTGTGCAGTGTCACTAGACCTGGAACCTAGCTCAGGAAACTTAGGGCACAAGGCAGGGTACACCCTAGATAGACCCATCACAGGCTCACACAATCACATCAACAGTATATAAATGTGTAGGGGGTATTTGTTTTATTATTAGTATTATTTTAATTAATGAAACAAGAAAGGGGTGGCACGGTGGCATAGTGGTCAGCACTGTGGCCTCACACCTCCATGGTCCAGGTTCGATTCCCACCTCGGGGCCGTAAGTGTAGAGTTTGCATGTTCTCATTGAGCTTGGTGGGTTTCCTCCAGGTACTCCAGTTACCGTCCAAAGACATGCAGATTAGGTTAATTGGTGTTCCCAAATTGCTCATTGTGTGTGTGTTTGCCCTGTGATTTATTGCCACCCTGTCCAGTGTGTACCGCATCTCATGCCCTAAGTCCCCTGGGATAGGCTCCAGGTCCCCGTGACCCTAATGGGTTTTCTGATAAACAAGAATAATTAACATACCAGTAATCTTGAGGGCATGTAAAATACCTGAAGTGAGAGCCCTGTATGACCAAACAACCAGAGTCTTTTCACATCCATTTACAGCCCAGCAGTGTGCAAATGAATATTGACTAAAGAATGATGTCATATTTCATACAAATACATGTAAATATACAGGCCATCAACGTTCAAACTGTTTATATTTTTAACATAGTTACTGAGAAAATAACAATAAATGATATTGAAATTCTATGGAAATTTTAAACTGTTCATTTTTCATAGACTTACAATAACTAACACAAACATAAAATTCAGACCTCAACTTAAAAAAAATTTTATTGACTGGACCTTCTTAAATTTTAATTTAGTTATGCCGCTGTATAGGACAAGCGGTATAGAAGATAAATCAAAATCAAGAAAAGTTGGATGAATTGGAAACTGAAAAACTTAATCTATCCTAAGTAGTAGACATAGCTAGCAAATCAAGAATCACTTGCTGTTCGTCTCAGCAATACATTGAAAAACTAGACAACAGTACAAACTAACTCCTAAACTTCTGAGACACAAGAGTGCCTAGATACTATGTGCTGTAAACAAGCCTTATTTTATCGTGTTCCCGGAAGGGTCGTGAGGTTATTTACTGTTCTCTCAACAGGTCTAATTGAGCATTTATTTGTGTTTTCTTCCATGGTGGAGCTGCGCGTCGTGACTCTGAGGCGCCCACAATCCAGACGGGGTTCTGTCAGGAATCTGTCAACTGCTCTCTCTCTCATTCTTCCTCCTCTCTCTTTCTCTCTCTCTCCCTCCTCTTTCTCTCTCTCACCTTTTTTCCTCTCTTTTTTTCTCTCTCTCCTTTTCTGCCTCTCATTTTCTCTCTCACTCTCTCTCCTCTCACTCTTTCCTTATCTCTCTCACTCCTTTTTCACTCTCTTATTTTCTCTCTCTCCTTTCTCACTCTCTCCTCTCTCTTTTCACTCTCTCTTATTTTCTCTCTCTCTCTTTCCTTTCTCACTCTTTCCTTATCTTTTTCACTCCTTTTTCACTCTTTTATTTTCTCTCTCTCTCACTCTCTCTCTCTCTCCTTTCTCACTGTCTCCTCTCTCTCTCTTTTCACTCTCTATTATTTTCTCTCTCTCTCTCTTTCCTTTTTCACTATTTTCTTATCTCTCTCACTCCTTTTTCAGTCTCTCTTATTTTCTTTCTCTCTCACTCTCTCTCTCTTTTTTCACTCTATCTTATTTTCTCTCTCTCTTTCCTTATCTTTCTCACTCCTTTTTCACTCTATTTTCTCTCTCTCACTCTCTCTCTCCTTTCTCACTCTCTCCTCTCTTTTTTCAGTCTCTCTTATTTTCTTTCTCTCTCACTCTCTCCTCAATCTCTCTCTCTTTTCACTCTATTATTTTCTCTCTCTCTCTCTCTTTCCTTATCTTTCTCACTCCTTTTTTACTCTTTTATTTTCTCTCTCACTCTCTCTCTCTCTTTTTTCACTCTATTATTTTCTCTCTCTCTCTTTCCTTTCTCACTATTTCCTTATCTCTCTCACTCCTTTTTCAGTCTCTCTTATTTTCTTTCTCTCTCACTCTCTCTCCTTTCTCTCTCTCTTCTTCTCTCTCTCTCTCTTTCTCCTTTTTCTTTTTAAATTCAAGATTTAAAGGTGCTTTATTGGTCGGACAAATATTTGCATTCGTGTTGCCAAAGCTTAGAAACAAGTTACAAGAAAATAACTTTTCAAAAAGAATAGTATAGGAAAAGTAATGATAAATCCATGTACTGTATTTCAAATAAAAGAGTAGAGACATTTAGTTAGTGTTTCCCCTCTCTCTCTCTCTCTCTCTCTCTCTCAGGCGCATCCTGCCTTCCTCCAGAGTCACAGGGGGAGGGGAGGGAGCTGAGAGCATGGCAAAAAAAACGAGGAAGGAGGCAAAAAACAAAGAGGAAGAGAAGTCAAGGGACAGTTTTGTGTGTGTGTGTGTGTGTGTGTGGAGCAGGAACACGTGGGCTTCTTCTTCTGGATTCGAGCTTCATTTCTTACTCACTTCAATGAGCATCACGTTTATACACGTTTTACATGCGCATTGTTGGCTGTTGTGTTTTTTTTACTTGCGTTAACTCGCGTTAAACCGCCTTGCTGTCTGATGTGCGGTGTTGGGATATAACGGTGCTGCAAATCCCCATCTGATTGGGGGAGAAGAAAAAAAAAAAACTTAAAAAAAAAAACGATGGAAATCCCCAGGACGAGTTCGAATACCGGGTGGAAACTGTTCAAAGAGTCGCTGCTTCTCTGCCTGTTTGCCGGTAAGCTTTGATTCATTCAAATATTCACGAGCGCGAGGGAATCTGTATACAGCAGTTCTATTAAGCTTTGAAGATTGTCCAAAAACATTACTGTGATGTAGCCATCACTTATGTAGTGTTTCTACATTATACTGTATATAGATGTACTGTATTTGTTGTCATATATATATATGAATATATATATATATATATATATATATGTGATATGAATATATATATATATATATAGTTTGATAAGAATTAAAACTTCTGACGCTGTGATCCTGCTTGAAACTCTTCCATCATTAATATCTCAATAAAGCATCCATTAGTCAGTCTGTAATGCCAGCACATTACTAAACCCCCATTCACACTACACAATCACAAGGGTGGGGGTTACTCTGGGTGGTAACATTTTAAAAAAGGTGCCTGAAGCTCTATAGGCTCTTTTGTCCTGATCCTGTTGGTTGACAGTGGAATGAGCAGGACCTCCTGGGGACCACACACCGTGGTGCGCACAAACACACACACACACACACACACACACACACACACACACACACATACATCATCAACCACACACACAAATTAAACTGAAGGGGGGTTCCACATGTAAACTGGGGCCACCTACATAAGGATCAGTACAAGGTTTACGGTTTTCCTTTTAGGGGTTCATTATGCCCATGGCAACAATTCAGATTATTTACTTAATGGGGTTTAGACGTGTCAGCAAACATGTAGGTGGAGACATGTGATCTCAAGAGAAGGTCGCAAGCATGCCTAATTAGTCTGATCTCATTTCAGAAGGAAAAAGGGCTAAGCATTCGTGTAGCCCTTAAAACCAGCCATTTTTTGTTTAGCTGTTTTTTAATAAACATAAATAGGGTTCGGGATTGCGCAGTATAGAGTGACATATCCTTTCTTTCAGCGCAACATAGGCAATATGATGAACTGAATTTTATTTTGATTTGACCACTGATATAAACATGACTGAGCAAATAAATGTAAAAATGGGTCACACAGGCAAAGAAATAGAAAAGATACACATAATCACATGTTTTTCTGGTTATTTTCTGTTGTTTCTATGAACAAAAAATAGTAATAACAGTAATGACAATAATAATTATAATAATATTAATATTTATGGTTTTGAGAGTTCTACATTTTTGCACATCATTCCCATATTCAGGTAGTGGTAAAATGTACATATTATAAATGTAATGATAACTTGAGTTCTACTTGACATCTCCAAAACCCAAATGCACAGTTTAATGTCTGAAGATATCACATACTGCCAAGGCTTCCATGTAAGTACATACATATTTTTTTTAATCAGCATTGACCTATGTTGTGTTGCTGCTTGGGTTTGGGAAATACTCCAAATTTGAGACTTGTTGAGGCTGAGACGCTAATTGTAGCGAAATCCTAAAGCTCTCCAGGAACGCTCCAGGAGATCTTTTTCTCCAATCCAACCGCACTGATCCAGCTAATTATAAACATTCACTCAGAATCCTAAAAACAAATTATATTAACACTTTAAATAGTGTGAATGTGAAGCCAAGCAAGGTCTAATGAAGCTACCAACTCATTTAAATAAATACTAATCATACGATCGGTCATCTTTAGGCCAGTTTTACCAAAACTGTGCATCTGGCAAAAGATCTTATACAGTTAATATGACAACCATCCAAGGATAATTAACATCAATGGCATTAATTGGAATACACCAAAGACACTGCAATAAACAAGTGTAAATATCCAAGTACACAAAAAAGGTTTAAGATCTTATAACAGAATGAAGCCAGAATTGAAGCTGAACATATGTGACAGGCAAGATTTTTTTTTTTTCTTTTTGACAGGTATTTTTTGTGAAAACAATGGATTTCCACTTATCAATTATATATAACAATCCTCTTAATTTGGAGTAAAACTGTCTCTGTCATTGAATATATAAAATGTAAAAAAAAAACTTCAAGCTACAGTCTTTGGTGGGTATTTCAAGTAAAGTCTGTTGTCATTATGAAATGCGATCGCAGTGTTTATTACATGAAACTTTAATCTTCCCTCACTGGCAGAGATTTCAGGCCTGCCCATGTGGACACTTTTTTTTTTTTTTTTTTTTTTTCCTTTTTTTTATCCCAAAATGCAATGTGCCCACAATGCTATGTTTATTTCAGTGGATTTCATGATTTTCTTTTGGTTGCTGGGGTTATTTTTGTTTGTAAGCATACTGGTATTTATCTTTTTGTTCGAATGCAATTACAGGCCATGGAGAGGCTCAGTGCAGTGGCTGTGTTGAGTACTGCTGTGACGGCGTGCCTCCTTTCTGCTGCTCATACTACGCCTATGTGGGAGACGTACTCTCGTAAGTACCCAGTGAAAAGCGTCTCCAGTCTCCTCTGCCATTTTTATCCTGTCCTGCTATCACCATTAGGTTGGACTTTGTTTTTTTCTTTAATCAGTATTGTCATACTGATGATGATTAAGATACCAGACTAGCTCTTTACTACATCATACTGTCTGTAGGGAGTTCTGTTTGTGCTCTGTAATAAGTCTGTACATGCCTATTAACTTCAGAGCAGGGAGATCCATTAAAGCCTCTGTGTAGAATCGTACAACCAAATGTTTTCCTATTAGAAAGGAAAACGGGTGAATACACTTAGCAAGCCAGAAGCTCTTAAGTATTCTTGAAAGGTTTGTGTTTTCTCTAATAACTTTGGTGGAGGGCAGTAAGTCTAGAACTTACAGCCTGAAGTTCTTTGTTCGACACGTCAGACATGTTTGGTCAGGTGTGTCAAGCATGTTTTTTTTTTTCTTTCCTATCCTCCCTTTTTTTTTTTACAAGTGCTTCATCTTTCTTCTGAAAGAAAAGTGTTGACTCGGCCTCCCGCTCACAATAACGAAGGATTTATCCCTTTCAAACAGCAAATAAATTTCTACAACTTGGGTGGCCGTGTTTGACGTTGCAAAAGTGCTGATTAACTTGGGGAAGAGAAAAACCCAGAAAAATCTCTAACGTTATTTTACATTCGTGAGGTTATGAGACAATAGTGCGCCAGCTGAACCTGGCATAGAGTCAGCGCCAGAATTATTGGCAGCTTCAGTAGATCTGTTTAACACTGGGCATTGTTTTTCTCAACCACTGGGACAAAAGCTCGATCTATATAAATAAGAGAGGTTTTGTCTGTACATTGGTCAGCACCCGCTCTTTTAATGATATCTTTACGTTTCATACATTGGAGAACCCGAAACCAGTCTCAGAAAATTTTCTGTCTGTCTGTCGGTCTGTCTGTATGTATGTCTGTCTGTTTAACCTGCACTATAAGTGAAATCAAAATGTGAAGTAAAAGTGATGTTCTGGGCAGTTATGTGCCGGATTTAATAATCCACTTTAGTTTTATTGGGATTAGTTTATATTTTCACCACTGAAATAACAGCGCTGAAGTGAAATAAATGAATTTTAATACGCTGGATTTGTTTCAAGACAAAGCTTAATCTTTATCCGATCATTTCTCATCTGTGATTCACTATCCGGTTCCCGAACAGGGAGTGCATTAACAAGACGTAAGATACTCAACCTTACAAACATTTTATTTCTTTCTATTAATAAGTTAAGCATTTCGAGATCCGCCGTACAGAAAGACAAGCAGACATGTACGTGGGCTGTAATAATAATAATAATAATAATAATAACAGAGGTGGAAAGTAATGAATTACATTTACTCGCATTACTGTAATTGAGTAGATTTTTTGTGTACTTCTACTTT
>JAOVVA010116760.1:0-11366 GCA_028565275.1 Leiocassis micropogon | reverse complement strand
TATTTTTTGTGTGTGAAACATGTTATATATTTTCAATATCTCTTTCACAGCACCAACACCACTAAAGAAGAGAAGTTGAATGGAGATAAAACAGGAGGTAAATGTCAACTTTTTAAATGTTAAAGTATTAAATGTGTAACCATTACAAATTAAAACAAGGCTTGACAGTGTATTTCACTTTACCTATAATGAATCTAGAATATACAAGTTTTCCACTAGAATATACTAGATTTTCCATAAAAAAAATTATATAGTTGATAGTAATGCGTAAATAAAGTTTATATGTTTATATAAAGTGTATTATTTCTTGGTTTAGAATTTGGTGTCATTAGATACATTGACCCAAATTAAAATACCCCTTTAGTAAAAGCTAAATATATTTAAAAAAAATTAAGTGTAACATATTAATTCCGTGCAGTATGAATTAAATTCAGTTAAAATAGAGTTTTATTTATATAGCACTGAAGAAAAGTAAGCCCAGCAACATTTCTGATCTGAGCAAAGTTAATGTTTACAAAATAATTCCTTTAAGGACTGCGAAGTGTTTAAAGCAGCTGCACTGAACGCAGAAGATTCCCGGCTTGCATCTTGAGGATACAAGTGTTTTTTAATTCTAACATTGCGCTTATGTCATGTAGTAATACATTTACACAGCATGTTACATTATAGACACTGATATACTTATTATATCACATAACGCACACGTCTTTATATTGTAGGCTACTAGGGTCGCTTACATTACAGATATTTCATGATTCAGTTTTATTTATACAGCGCTTTTAACAATGGTCACTGTCGCAAAGCAGCTTTACAGAATGAAAAGGAAATTGCTCCGTAATATTGCTTCCAAGCTCAAACATGTTTAGACCAGAGAATTTCCTATTATACAGATTGAATTTAAGAATACACACCTAGCACCCTAAATGACAAACACACACAGACCGCAAACAAAACAAAGTCTTCGCTTTATGTATTTAACAATGCAGAGACACACATTAACAATAGACACGCATTCACACTTCTGACCTTCTTTTGTCATGTAAATGTTTACACACACACACACACACACACCATTTTAAAGAACGAAAGATAAAGGCAAGTTCACAAGCGATAGTTCTCTAATGTGTCTTTAAAGAGGAGACATTGCAACCCATCCAGTCTGTGATGTAGCAATTAATGTAACCAGTTTGTGTCTAGATGTACCAGGTTCGTATCTTGGGACTGCCACTAATACAATTTATATTTATTAGTCTCCATATTTTTTAGGATTCTTTTTTCTTACGCCATGTTTTCACAGCGCCTATCCAGTCATTTCTTTCACCACAGTTCTTAATTTCATAACATTCTTACAGGGTTTATCTTTAAATAAAAGATAGGGTTTTATTCTTGTTCTTTTGCATGCATGCATTCTAATGCATAATTTGTTCAATTGACTTGTACATTTTACAGTACATTGGCTGGTGGAAAAAAAATGGATAAAAACAATCTTATAATTATATAAGATATAATCTTACAGGTGGGGGCAGCATTTTTATATATAATACTGTTAGTCACGATCCTTGCTCCTTATATTTTTTTCATACATTTAAAACTTGTCAAAAGAACAGGCAACACTGATTCAAATCTTTGTTTACTTCAAAATGGTCAGTAATATGTTACACAGTGATTTATAAGTTAATGCGTTCTTAACAACAAAGCACCATCTAAAGATGGCACCCTTCAAATGAATAAATGGGGAATTAATGGGCGTGTTTACTCTTAAATCTAGACACGCCTTCCTGGAAATAGGACAAGGAGGGATTCACGTCATTCAGCTGGCATCTGGCTGAGAACCGCATGGGAAACAGCTGGGAGAGGCCATCTGAAGTGGCTTCTACTGTACATGAAAACATAATTTCCATCTCTTAAAATTACAGATGTGGCCATTGAGAATGAGTGTCTTCTTCCACGGAAGGCCACAATTTGTCTCAATTTGAGTGCCGCCAAATTCCGCAAGCAACATTTTAGAATTTAAATAAATGTGTTCTGCTTCAGGTGGCATGGTGGTGTAGTGGTTAGCACTGTCGCCTTGCACCTCCAGAGTCCGGGTTCGATTCCTGGCCAGGCTCGGTTCTCGTCTCTGTGTGCATGGAGTTTGCATGTTCTCCCCGTGCTCGGGGGGTTTCCTCCAGCTACTCTGATTTCCTGCCACAGTTCAAAGATATGAAAATTAGGCTAATTGGCATTCCCAAATTGGCCATAGTGTGTGCATGTGTGTGCGCCCTGCGATGGATTGGCACCCTGTCCAGGGTGTACCCTGCCTACAGTAAGCCTCCTGAAATAGGCTCCAGGCCCCCTGTGACCCTGAATACAGGATAAAGCGGTATAGAAGATGAGTGAGTGTTGTGCTCCCCAGAATATTTGCCAGATGGAAGAACTTTATCCAAAAGCCAGACCTACTAGTAGGTTATCTGATAGTGTTAACTATGCAAATGTTGTGATTCGTGAATATGTCAAAAACAACATATATGAAACAAGCAAAAAATGTATATATATATATATTTTCAAGTAAATATTCTAATATGCACATAATAATCTTCCCCCGAAAAAATGACTTGTCGCATGAATCCACACAAAGCGCTTTGGGCATTTTATAATAGTATTCATCATGCTTTTTTGATGTTTGTGTCCAGCATTGAATAATTATTTCATCCATTATTTGCCCACGGCTGGAAATAATGGCTGGAATGTGGTTGTGAATTTATGACTAAAACCCACAGCGCTCACTTTCACTTTACAAAAGGTAGCGTTTTGATCAAAATGCTGATAAACGTGTACACATACTCCCCCAGAAATGCAATAAACACAAATATATAGGCTACTCGCTAAATAAATGATGGCTTTTCAAACGCGACAGCACACGCCGATGTGAGACGCTTTATTCAGTTATAATATACTATATTTTTCTTGTGTGGTTTTTTGTGTGTGCATAGGAATTGCATTTCAATTAATGTTTCAGAAACAATGCTTTATGTTTTTGTTTCTCACAAAGGAAGCATGTTTGTGGGAGGAATCTGAGTATACAGTATAGGTGTGAACAGCTGACACAATACGAGTCAGCAGGTGTCAATAGGCCTTGCATATTCATGAAAAGTCTTGGATTATTTAGTGAAACAGAGCCTCTGCTGAAAAAAGTTAGGCACATCAGTCACTTTACCCTGAACAAAAATTTCTTTCTGAGTGTTATAATTTAGTTGTTTTACTATGGACATACCCAAGATCAGGGACAGACAAACACAGCGGCATCTGTGTGATCTACGCACTCATCTATCTGCGTTGAAAAGAGATGCTATATTATGGTTTCTGTCATTTTTTTAAATATATTTGCGTACTGACTGGGCCAGCACACATTGGCCAGTGGCCCACCGGGAAACCTCCTGATGCTCTAGACTTTCAAGTATCACAATAAAAAAAGTATCAACTCCAACTATGAAGTCTGATTTAATTGCTACCATTAAATATTTTTATTTATTTATAGATTTTTATATGTTTTCCTAGAGAAATAAACTTTAGGCAGATGTCGGCTCTGTCTTGTTAATTCATCTTAAAACCCCTATTTGCCACCAACGGAACCGGTTTAATAACTTAACATCTATCAAGAATAAAAGGTGAGAAGACCTTCTCTTAGAATCCACTAACATAAATCTCATTGAGATGGTGTGTCATGCTTTGAAGGACTATATATGACAAGAATATTGAGAATAAGAACCTTAAGAATAAGAATCTTTCCGTGAGAAAAAAATCATCATGTGAATCCAAGCGAAGCGCTTTAGGCTTCAGGCAAATAATTATTTGTGATCTGAGTATCTTTATGACTGGTCCCCCAGAAATGCAACAAAACACAAACATATACTTGCTAAATGAATTGGAGATATAGGAAAACTTTAAATTGTCCCATGATCCGTGACAAAAATAAAGAGATACAACAAGCTCAAAAATGGATCAATGGAAAGGAGATTTTTCATGATGTCATTTTCACTGATGAAACTACAGTGGCTTTGGATCGCTTTGCCACAATTTCATTTTGTAAAAAAACAAGAAGATGAGTGTCCAAACTCAGGCTGAAACATCATGTGAAAGTTCATGTTTGGGGAGCCATTACCAGACTTGGACGAGGACCTATTGCCATCTTTGAAGGGATAATGGACAGGTCATACTAAGAAGACGTGATTATAAAAGAAACCACTGCCCCATACAAACTTCATTTTTATTTTCCAGGACAACCACCCGAAGCACACTGCTGCAAAAAAAGTGATCGCTGCAGAGGGAATTAACTGGGTGAAGACATCCGCAGAATCCCCTGACATGACTTCCATTGAAATGGTGTGGCATACTCTGAAAGACTATATTCGAAAGAAAGCAAAACCGACTACGAAGTCAAATTTAATTGCTGCCATTAAAAAATTCTGGTTTGAAATACAGAAGTGGCATGTAATAAATACATAAATTGGGTTGTTTAAAGTTCTTCCAGTTGTAGTTAAAAATCAGGGTGGACACACTGGAATGTAACTGAAAACTGCATTTATGACCCAGAAAAATAAATGCTTTGAGATTATATATTTGTTGTATGCTGTGTGTATTTGATTAAACGCAAACCATTTTTTGAAATTCTTTAATAATCAGAGTGAGATTGAAACACAGCTGCCCCCTACAGGTAATGTACGTCATGTGCCTGAAAACTTCACAGCTGGCTGTGCACTGCGGACCATGGGTGATGTAGTGAAGGGTTTGAGTTGTGATGTGTGAAATACCGGATGAATTCGGAGCGCCGCAGGCAGCTCGAGCCGGTAGGTGACAGGGTTGATTCGGAGGTGGATGCGATATGGACAGATGAACCTGGGTGATAGTTTCTTTGATTCGGTATGGAGGTGAAGATTTTTGTTGATAGCCACACCTTGTCACCTACGTTATACAACCGTCCCGGAGAGTGTCGACGGCGATGTTGTGCGGCGTAGCGGATGTTGGCTTGGTGGATGGCTTGGTTGGCTTGGCTCCACAGCCGCCGACACCTGCGGACCAACTGTTGGGCCGTTGGTACATCAACCTCCGGTTCTTGATGTACAAACATCGGAGGCTGGAAACCGTGGCATACCTCAAACGGACTGAGATTTGTGGCAGAGGTGACATGGAGATGGCACTGGCGATCTGCTACAAAACACCTCCGATAGCGCTCCAGTTGTTAGTTGGCCCGCTCCGTCTGACCGTTGGTCTGGGGATGGTACCCAGAAGATAGACTACAGGTGGAATTGATCAGACGGCAGAAGGCCTTCCAGAACCGGGCAGTGAACTAGGGCCCTCTGTCCGAGACGATGTCTTTAGGGAACCCATGCAGGCAGACTACGTGCTCTAATATTAGCTCCGCGTTGTTTTTAGCTGACGGGAGTCCGGTAAGGGCCACCAGGTGCACGGCTTTGGAGAACCGATCAATGATGGTCATTATGGTGGTTTTTCCTTCCGAGATCGGCAGGCCCGTGATTAAATCAACGGCAATGTGCGACCAGGGCCGACGAGGGACAGGAAGTGGTTAGAGTTTTCCCGGTGTCGGCTGGTTGGTGTCCTTTGCCCTGGAGCACATGGCGGGCCACCAGAAAGCACGCTGGACAAATTGAAGGGTGGGTGCGTTGGCTGCCTGGGTGCCCGGCGATAGGTGAGGTGTGGCCCCACTGTATGACTTCACGTCTCATGGTTGGAGGCACGTAGAGACGTCAAGGCGGCGCGCCTGCCAGTTCGTTCTCCGTTGTCTGTGGAGGGAGGACAGGTGCGGGTTCCGCCCGGGTGACGTCTTCCTCATGTTGTCGTGAGAGGGCGTCGGCCTTGGTGTTTTTAGACCCCGGGCGGTACGACAGATGGAAATTATAATGTTCAAAAAACAGTGCCCACCGCATCTGCCTCGGGTTGAGTTGTTTCAGATTTCAGATGGTGATGAGGTTTTGGTGATCGGTCCAGATGATGAATGGCTCCCTGGCGCCCTGGAGCCAGTGACGCCATTCCTCCAAAGCCCACTTTATGGCCAGCAGCTCGCGGTCCCCTACTCAGTATCGCTGCTGAGTGGAGTAAAATTTTTGCAAATGCCCACCGCCCTAGCATGTCCCTGAGGACATCATTGATAAAATGTTGGAAGGCGGCGGGGGCATTGCGTCCAAATGGGATAACAAGGCTTTTGTAGTGTCCAGTGGGTGTGATGAATGCTGTCTTCCACTCATCGCCCTCTCTGATACGCACCAAGTTGTAGGCGCTCCGAAGGTCCAACTTTGTGAAAATGGTGGCACCAGAGAGGGCGTCCAGGGCAGAGTTGGTAAGAGGCAGCGGATGTCGATTCTTAATGGTGATGTTATTTAGCCCCCGATAGTCGACACACGGGCGAAGTTCACCTCCTTTCTTTTTTACAAAGAAGAACCCCGCGGCGGCGGGCGACGAGGAGGGCCTGATGGTACCTTGGCGGAGGGCGTTCGACACATACTCCTCCATCGCCTGCGTCTCGGTGGTTGAGAGGGAGTAGAGATGGCCGCGGGGAGGTACGGAGCCCAGCTGAAGGTCAATCGCCAGATCGTAGGGGCGATGCAGAGGAAGGTGGGTGGCGCATCTTCTGCAAAACACTTCAGCCAGGTCCCGGTAGGCGGTGGGAATGGCGTTGGTGTTGACGTCGGGGGCCTCGGACTCCCTAGAGCACGTCCCAGCCGGTGCTTGTAAGCAGAGTTCCGAGCAGGTCGGTCCCCACTGGAGAATTCGATTTTGGGCCCAGGATATGAGGGGGTCGTGTTGCAGCAGCCAGGGATTTCCGAGGATGATGGGTGGTGATGAGATGGTGGTGAGATAAAGTTGGATCTGTTCGTGATGTGTGTCAATGATCAAGGTGATGGGTTGGGTCTGGGTGGTGATTGGGCTAGGGTCAACCGTCAACAGAAGTGATCCGAACCGGCTGGGATACCGCCTCAAGTTTTATCCCCAATTTTTTGGCATAGGCGGAGTCAATGAAGTTGCCTGCGGCACCGGAATCGATAAACGCAGTACTTCCGACTCGTTTGTGGCCAAACTGGAGATATACTTGGACCGGGAGACGGGAGGTGTTGGTCGTGATAGGAGAGACTTGGAGATGACACCTCCCAAGATGGCTCAATGATGCGCGGCTGATCCACAATACGCACAGAGCCCTTTACGGAATCGCCGCTCCCGTTCTGCAGCGGTCAAGGAGGTGCGCCCTAATTGCATGGGTTCCCCGGCTCCCGTGTCAACCACGGCGGGTGGTGGAGATCCGACAGTTACAGTGATGGCCGGGTTGAATGCAGGTCGGGCTTCAGGTGCAAGGTTCGGGGGGCTGGCTTTGGATGAGAGAGCAGACGTTGGTCAATCCGGAGTGCCAGTTGGATCAGGCCTTCCAGCGTAGCAGGCAGCTCTCGTCCCGCGAGCTCGTCTTTGATGCGTGACGCCAACCCCTCGTAATAGTTTGTCTGGAGGGCGGAGTCTCCCCAGGTGGTTTGGATGGCGAGTTTACGAAACTTCGCCGTGTAACGGCTCACGGACGAACCTCCCTGCCGCAGATGGTACAGCTTCGTGTCGGTCTCCACCTCATGGGTGGGATGTTCGAAGGTAAGTTTCAGTTGTCGGGTGAACTCGTTGTATGAATGCGCGGTGTCAGAATCGGAGCGAAGAACCGATGTGGCCCACTCAGCTGCCTACTCGGATAGCAACGAGACGAGAAGAGCGATGCGCAACCGGTCTGTGGAGTATCTGGTGGAGTTAAACTCAAACACAAGATCCAGTGCAGTTAGAAAAACGCTACATTTCCCATCCCACTTGTCCCGTAGTGATAAATAAACATCGGGTGAAGGAGAAGGTTGCGGCACGACAGCCGCTGCGACGGGCGGCGGACCGGCCGGAAGATTGACAGCCTCGCGGAGAGTCGCGTTCTCGCGCTATAGCTCCGCCACCTCGCGGCGCAAGGCCGTGATGTCTTGGACGCTACTACGGAGAGTCGCAATCTCGGCGTTCAGCTGATCAATCAACTTCGCGTGTCCGTTCACCACATCGCAGAGGTGGGCGTAATCCGCTGGGTTAACTGCTGGCTCAGTCATGCTGTCACGGGACAAACCGGAGATAACAACAGATGACTTAGCAGTTTAGCCCGTGTAGCGTGGATGGTAACCCAAACACAGAAGTAGCACAAAGAGGCAGGATAACCACGCGAATATTCTTAGAACTCTCTCGTAATGAGAGCAAGAGTCTACACAAATAAACTCGCGTTCTTACAACACACACTCAGTCAGGAATATAAACCCAGAAATAGTGAGTACTCACTATTTGGCAGGTACACGTCGGAACCAACATGGGCAACTCAATGACTGAGCGATGTGATGCGCCATTTTGCCTCCTTTTATGCTTCCTGTGTCGCGACCGTACTACTTCCGGGTCCTAGTGGGATGGCACAGAGCGAGTGTGTATGACAGTTTGCCATTTGCCAGTTTAATTTTAATAAATTCTTAAGTTGTAATACACATTTGTAAAAGGTTAGCCATGTTGATAGTTTTATTATAGTGTTCAGTGTTTAACAGTAGTTACCAGAACATGTAACTTTAGAGACATCAGTTAATTATATTAAAGACCAATATGCTTGTTTGTGGAATGGTTATCTTGGTAATTATAAACACTTTATGTTAACTGGGTTCTTTTCAGAAGCATGCCACCACAGAAACCTTTAAGGAGAACAAGAATCTCAACACAGAAAATGCAGGAGATGGTTCCAGAGTCTGCATCACAACCATATCTTCAGTCGGGTAAGCACCAGCTCATGTGCTCATTTTCATCTCCTTTTGGACTGATTCTTTTCACTGGAAGATTGTCACAATGCTGTGGCCTTTATAACTCCTGTATAAATCATACTTTGAGTTGAGCAGTGTGACACTTAATATCTTTGTCAGGTTGTATGACATTTTGTATCATTTAGTGTCTTGATTTGCCAGATTTTTCTGGTGTCTGTTATATTGTGTGAATTGTAAGTGTATTACACAATATTAATTGTATATTGTATTTTACACATTTAAGTTTATTCCATTTATGTATTTATTTATTTATTATTACACATGGGCTCGATCTACAAATTAGTGATAATAATGTTTTTGGTTTTAATGTTGTGGTGGACAGAGGTCAGTATGGACACTGCTGGTCTCAGGTGGTGCTCGTTGTGACTTATCATTGTTTGCTGTTAATTAAGGATTTTTGATATGTTCAATAAAATTATAATATTTTTCATTTGTGTTTCATGCTTCTCATTTATATCTGGCTTTAATCTCATTATGGTCTTATACAAGGGTTTGACAATGAAACTGAAATGCCTAGTTTTAGACCACAATAATTCATTAGTATGGTGTAGAGCCTCCTTTTGCGACCAATACAACATCAGTTTGTCTTTAGAATGACAAATACAAGTCCTGCACAGTGACCAGGAGGATCTTGGAGCCATTCTTCTTGCAGAATAGTGGCCAGGATGCTGGTGGAGAAAAATCCTGACTCGCTCCTCCAAAACACCACAAAGTGGCTCAATAATATTTAGATCTGGTGACTGTGCAGGCCTTGGGAGATGTTCAACTTCACTTTCATGTTCATCAAACCACTCTGTCACCAGTCTTGCTATGTGTATTGGTGCATTATCATCCTGATACATGGCACCGCCTTTAGGATACAATGTTTGAACCACTGGGTGCACATGGTCCTCCAGAATGGTTCGGTAGTCCTTGGCAGTGACGCGCCAATCTAGCACAAGTATTGGGCCTAGAGAATGCTATGATATTGCAGCCCAAACCATCACTTATCCACCCTTATGCTTCACTCTGGGCATGCAACAGTCTGGGTGGTACGTTTCTTTGGGCCTCCTCCACACCGTAACTCTCCCGGATGTGGGAAAGAGAGTGAAGGTGGACTCATCAGAGAACAATACATGTTTCACATTGTCCACAGCACAAGATTTTCGCTGTTGGCACCATTGAAACCGACGTTTGGCATTGGCACGAGTAACCAAAGGTTTGGCTATAGCAGCCCAGCCGTTGGGCAGCTGTGGTTTTATGTTTTTTGGAAACAATCCGGGTAAGCACCCAGATATCCCTTTCAGACAGCTTCCTCTTGCGTCCACAGTTACTCCTGTTGGATGTGGTTATGGTGGTATGCTGACATTACCCTGGATACCATGGCTCTTGATATATCACAAAGACTTACTGTCTTGGTCACAGATGCGCCAACGAGACGGCGCCAACAATTTGTCCTCTTTTGAACGTTAATATGTCGCCCATAATGTTGTGTGCATTGCACTTTTAAGCAAAAATGTACTAATACTCTGCTAATTAAACCTTCCTTCACACTCTGCTCTTACTGGTGGAATGTGCAATCAATGAAGATTGACCACCAGGCCATGAAACCTAAGCATAATTCGTTCTGGTAGTGGGCTGAACACTTGTAAATCAAAGTGGATTTTCCCTATAAGAAATAATGGAATCTCTAATAATGGAAATTATTCAGTCCACAACCCAAATAAATAAATGCATAAAAATAATTAATACAAAATATAAAGTAAAAATAAAACAAATTAACCTGCACTTTACCTTTAAAAAAAGTAAAATTAAATCTATACAGATAAGTGTTTCCGTTAGTGTTTGTGCACGCACGTGCTGTGTATGTGTGTGTTTGTGCACGCATGCGCTGTGTATGTGTGTGTGAAGCTAAAGTAAGAGGAGAGGAGGAATGAGACCTTCCCCTCTCCTCGTCGTATACAGTAACCCTTCCTCCTCACTTAATTGAGTTTCTTTTCTAACGGAAACACCGCCTTATTGGGAAAATTAACAAAGAACATCTCTAATGACACTCAAGTAAGCACACACTAACAGAATCACTGCTGTAAAGTAAAAATGAAACAAATTAACCTGCACTTTAACTTTGAAAAGAATCACGACAGAGCAGTGTTTCCGTTAGAGAGAGAGAGAGAGAGAGTGTGCGTGTGAAGGCGAGAGGAGGGGGGAAGGGGCATGCTGTCCAATGATGCGCATACACACAAAGTGCAGTGCAGGCTGAGAGAGAGAGAGAGAGAGAGAGAGAGAGAGAAAATGGATCTTTAACCTCTCTAATGACACTTGCTTTTGCTTTTTTTGTGAAAGGATGACTTTCACGCACACACACATACAAACACAAAATAAAAGATGTTTTACGAGCTCACAGATGGTCACAGTGTTATAGTAAACAGTACACGCGTGCACAGATGTTGATTATACAAGTGACAGACACGCACTAAGACGATTAGTGGGACAATTACCCACAATTCTGCAACGCAGATATAAACTGTATAT
>JAOVVA010116719.1:0-11367 GCA_028565275.1 Leiocassis micropogon | reverse complement strand
AGCTGTATAATTACCCCTTTCAGTCAGGTATGGGACAGAGGAAAGTGTTACAAGAAAATAATTTGAGGACAGAAACACATTTCTTTGTTTGTGGTTTATTTAGAATAACTTCAGATTCACTTGCAGAAATTCCAGGAATTCAAAATAAATAAAAAGTGCAAACAAAATTCAGGGTAAAATGGTGCAAACCAAAAACAGTGTAGAATATAAACTGTGCAAAAACATACATGCAGGGTAACACTGCAACAGGAACAGTGCAAAATAAAAACTGATATAAAAGAGAGTCATTTAAAGGGAAATGGTGCAAAAAGGAACAGTACAAGATAAAATGGGTATATACTTTGTATAGTCACACATCCATGTGCCACTCTTGAAAGCAGTTCCTGTTCAACTGAAGACACAGGGGAACATTGCATGCCTGGCATTTCAAAGGTGTTTTTTGCCGTTTGCCATGCACTGCTTTGCAATGAGCACATAACCTGCGACCAGCAGTGGCAACATCTCTGGTATCCAAGGTCAGCTCAGCTCCTGGAACTGGTACATGGTCACTACTTGTTTGTTTTGGTGCTTCTTCCTGTGAGACACCACAAAGCTTTTTGATGAGTTGTTCCATAAACTCCTTATGTACAATGAAAGCATTGGTTGCAGCAATGTCCAAGAAGTGTAGAAATGGTGGTGTAGAATCTTTCTGTACCACTTCATTGTTTTGTGCTGTGCAGTGTAGTACTGTAATAGCTGATCAGAGAGATCAACGCCCCCCATGTGCTGGTTGTACGCAGTCACAGGTGCAGGACATGGAAAGTCTTTGTAGTCCATGTACCTTGTAATTTCACCCTCCTCTTCACTATGTCTCCTGTTTAAGCAGAATGGATGGTAGAATAGACAGATACTTCTCGTGTGTCCATCCTCTTCACAAATACAAAAGGTCCATCCCGAATCCACCTGACAGATTCCTGACTCATGGGAGAATGTGAGTCAGGAGACGGCAGTTGTGGTCCAGGTTCCCGTTCGGGCAGGAATCGCAGAGTCTGTGGAACCGTGTCATCATCAGTCTGTGTTTTCCATGACATTGCCTGCATCTTGTTTGCTTTAGCTTTTTTTGGGGACAGGTGGCTGATCATTTTCACTATTTAAAAAAAAAAATAAAATCATGAGCATGCTGATAACACAATAAAATAAACTAATGTACATTATCATCATATAAATATATACACATATATGTGCACTTACTCAGTATGATTCTCAATCGCGCTCAAAACTGGACGGCGCTTGCGCGTCCCAATGTGAGGTGCTGGTGAAGGCGAGGGTGATGCAGACACAGTCCTAAAAACAAATAAATAAAAATTGTTAGCCTATATTGTTCAAAGTAAATGGATGTGCAATTAATACTGTAGGTACGGATGCACAATGTATACAGAAAAAAAATGTATCCACACTTGAAAAATATACACCTCTCTTCTGTAGGTCACATGACAGCATCAGTGATGATATAACTGACATTTTTAGAGGAAAGATAATACACACTGCTGCCATAACTCAATTTGAGTAAAAAAAATAGATAACAACTGTAAAAGTGTGTATATATTTTTGTGCCCCTCTGTGTCTGTTGATGGGCCATAGACCATGTAGTGCATCTCAAACATTTACACCTGAGACATTAGCAAACACCATCCACTGGACATTCTTTACACACATATTTAACACATTCTAAACATTTACACCTAAGCAGGTATTTGTAAATACAAGGTAAACAAAAGGCATTATCAACATTTACACCACATATCCATAAGCATCTCTTAGCTACATAAGGCAGTATTTTAGCCAACTGGAGCTAACATGTTTGTGCTAAATAACATTACCAATAGCAGTGTTATAAGCTAACCAAAACGGAGTCAAATATATATTAGCAACCATAATCTAAAGCTATCCAAAACAAGATGAAATACATTAAAACATTTATAAACATCTGTAAACGCCATAAGGCATTAGCTAAGCCACCAGGAAATAACATGTTTGCTACATAAGGCAGTATGTTAGCAGTGTTATCTACATGCTACACTAAACTTTGTAAATGGCATTGAAAGCCAATGTTTCACATAAGCTAACAAAAGCTAGCTGAAGTGAGGAAAATATTTACTAATATTAGTTTAATATTATCAGAATAAGAGTTATATAAGACTTAATAACTTACCCATTGTCATAGCAGCTTGCTTGAATGTCCTCTGCTGTTCTCTCTTCAAAATGCTCCAGTTCATCATCAGAGTTACAGTCTTCTTCTGAGGAAAAAGTAAACTCCTCCCACTGTCCAGAACATTCTGAGTGTAGCACGTGCCATCTTGCAAACGTGCAGAAAACTCACTGAATCTGTGTGTTTTCAAGCCAGTCTGTGTGTGTTTTTTACGCTGGTGTTCGGGGGGGGCGTGGTTTTGTATGTAAAGTACCCGGACTGTTTTCCGTGTGATTGGCGTGTCCTGCCTCGGGTCATTAGCAGATAATGAAGTGCAACAGAAATTCTGTGCCTCTCCTTAGTTTCACAAGGACTACATGAACTGAAAACATTTATTTTTCATTACAATTGATTTAAGCTTTCTATAGACATATTTCTCATGTCTGTCTGTGCAGTATTTGTGGAGTTTCAGTTCATTTTAGTGACGTGTTTTAAAAAGATTTTTGCGGAGACTGAGATGGCTAAAAGCGCACCCTGTTTATTTTCTTTATTTCACAAAAGCACATTGCTTTGTGGATATTGTGAGTATACATAAATAAAACTAGACCCTTTACAGATTCAA
This sequence comes from Leiocassis micropogon, assembly GCA_028565275.1. NCBI lineage: Eukaryota > Metazoa > Chordata > Actinopteri > Siluriformes > Bagridae > Leiocassis > Leiocassis micropogon. Next base: position 8,578 of record JAOVVA010116719.1, on the reverse strand, counting down.
ATGTTGTACTACACTTATGTGTGTGATTAAACATGACGGGGCATTTTAAGTTCTTTTCACGGTTATGAGAAAAAAATGCAAGTTTGTCCGTCGGCGGGTTTGCCGACTCCTAAGGGTTAATTAAACGACGACTCAAGACGCATCTGTTTCTTTAATACTTGGAGTAATTACCCCCGCCCCCCACAAAAAAAATCTTCCCAGTTGTGTTTGACTGATGGCAGGTTAGTAACCTGGTAAGCCAGTGTAAATATCTATCCAGTGATGTAAACTTCAAAGCACTTTTTGTAAGTCGCTCTGGATAAGAGCGTCTGCCAAATGCCTAAATGTAAATGTTTTAAGTGTGTGCATTGCCGAGGTGTGTGCGTAAGAAGGTGAGAATGGAGTAGTAACTCAGGTGTGCTGCTCACCCCTGAAACACTATCCTTTTACTATTTTCTTTACTCTTATTTTGTTTTGTATGATAATTTTGTGACGCTGAAAGAGGCTGATAATGGTTTCACATGCGCCTCTCTCATGTCGACCCTCCAAAAAAGACTTGATCTGCTCTAACACAGAGCTCAATCCACGCTCCGTAATAAAACCCATCACACACTGCCTGCTCAGTCCTGCACAAGCAACTCTTCATTTACACCAGGGATCGCTCATGTAATTTAATCCCAAACATAATGTACACTGTCGTGTCTTATCTAATAGCAATATTTTGTTGCCTTTAAATTTGTTACAGCGGGAGCAAGGGATGGAGGGATGAATCCCTCCATCTCATCATGCCATTTGAATAAACGCTTATAATAAAAACTGGTAAGATAATTAAATGTAAACAAATATGTTGCCTTTAAATTTGTTACAGCAGGAGCAAGGGATGGAGGGATGAATCCAGGTGCAGAGCTGCAGGTAGAGAAGCAAGGTTGGGGGCTAAAGCCAATAAGCAATCCATCGGAGTTGCGATCAACGAAATTCTCAGAGAGGGGGCATGGTCGACGAAGAGGAAGCGTGATATCAAAAGCCGTCGGATCCCTGAGATTTAATGGGCAGTTTACAATACATCGTAGCTTTGAAACGTGGAAGGTTGGGTTGATCCATCGCATAGAGGATGAAAGCAGAGGTCAAACGGCGCACCGGTTGATTACTTTGGACACAGTGAAGGGACCAATGAAGTGTGGCAAGAGTTTGCAAGAGAGCGTCCTTAAAGGGATATCCCTAGTGGCGAGCATGACTCTCTCCCCTACACGGTACCTGGCAGCCTTGGTGTGGTGGCGGTCAGCCTGTCTCTTGTATGACCTGGAGGGTTGCAGCAGGATTCGTCTTGCTCGTAGCCAAGTCTGTTTGCAGCGGCGATAGAAATGTTGGGCCAAGGGAACTTCTACCTCCTCTTCTTGAGTTGAGAACAGCGGTGGCTGGTAGCCCAGACAGCACTGGAATGGAGAGATCCCCATGGACGCGGATGGCAGGGAGTTGTCGTCACGAGTTGTCATGCACCGGAGAGTGACTTCCATCGCCTGATTCTTTCATTCAGTTTGGCCGTTGGATTGGGGATGAAATCCAGAAGACAGGATAGGAGAGGCCCCAATGAGCTTACAAAAGGTCTTTCAGAAGCGTGAGGTGAACTGTGGGCCTCGATCCGAGACGATGTCAGTGGGGAGATCATGAAGATGGAAACCATGAAGAATCAGTTGCTTTGCTGTCTCCTTGGTGAAGGGGGAGTTGGGAAGTGGAACTAGATGAACGGATTTGGAAAAATGGTCGACAATTGTCATAATACAAGTGTTCCTGTCCGACAAGGGTAGACCCGTTATGAAATCCAGTGAAATATGGGACCAGAGATGGTGAACGGGTAAGGGTCTGAGGAGGCCAGCCGGGGGCCGGTTGTGGTACTTACAATGAGCGTTGATGTCGCAGGCCGCCACAAAGCTGGAAACATCCCTTCCCAATGTGGGCCATCAGAAACGCTGTTTAATGAAGAAGCGGGTTCAGGCGGAGCCCGGGTGACATGACCACCTGGATCTATGGCCTCATTCCAAGAGCTGCAAGCGTAAGCAAAGGGGAACAAAGAGGCAAAGTAAGGGAACATTGCTTGGGCTGGGCTCCTGAGTCAATGCCTGCTTGACTTTAACCTCAATGTCTAGTTCCATGGCAGCTATTAGACAGCAAGAGGGCAGGATGGCATGGAGTCATGGGGAGAGGAGAACTGACGTGAGAGAGCGTCCGGCTTGGTGTTTTTAGAACCTGGCCATTAGGTTTAGAACCTGCCCTCCGAACCTGTCTGACTCATCCTGGTGCCTCACTTCCAGTTAGAGATCTCGCCCCGTGTGTCTCTTTGGGATGCGTCTGCTGTCTGGGGCGGTTTCACTTCTCCATAAAAACAGTTCTGGCCTCGACTGATGCTGACAGCTGTTTGTCTGAGGACTTGACTTGGCTGCAGTTGCTCGATAGTTCAAGATTGGAAACCCAAGTCTAACTGAGCCTCCAATAACTACCTGGACTCCATATTAACATCAATTAAGATCAACTGTTATAACTGAACTGCCTGCCACCTAACACACAGTATGAATGCAGATCAATTCCTGCTCTCTGTTTTACCCAAATGAGGATGGGTTCCCTGTTGAGTCCGGTTCCTCTCAAGGTTTCTTCCTATTGCCATCTCAGGGCGTTTTTCCTTGCCACTGTTGCCCTCGGCTTGCTCATCAGGGACTATCTAACCATTTTGATTCATACACATTTACATTCCATACAAACTTAAATAATTATTTTGATTGTGTAAAGCTGTTTTGTGACAATGTGTCACACCTGTGCCACCTCAGCCCTGGGGAATAAGATCTGGCTCTCCGGATTACTGAGCCGGCGCTTTGTCTTCTGAGAGGTTCTCAGCCTTCTTCGGTTCAAGTGGAATTTTTATGATTTTCTTTAGTTTATTAGTTCAAAGCCCGCCTGCAAACCCAGCCTGGGAAATCACCCTTTTTTTTGGTTTCTTTTCTTTTGTGTTCTTGGACTCTTGTTTCCGCTGAAAACAAACCACTTTGGTCAAAGTCACCCTGCATCTGTGTCCGCCTCATTGTAGACAGACATGACACAATGACAATTGTTAAAAGCGCTATACAATTAAAATTGAATAGGGCATTAAGCCTCTTGGCAGTATGTAGATATTCAAGGTTCCTATGATCAGTCCATACTAGAAATGGGAACTGGTAGTAGAAATCGGTCCCCTCCAGCCAGTACCTCCACTCCTCCAGGGCTAGCTTGATGGCTGGGATGATGAGTATGGGAGCTGAGGTGAACCCTTTTGTTCCCGTAGAAGCATGTCTTGGTCAGAGAGATCAGAGACCTTAGGGGAGCTGCGACAGCACTGTACCCCTGAATGAAACGGCGGTAAAGTTAGCAAAGCCCAGAAAATGTTGGAGTTCTCATTGTAAGGCTGGGATTGGCCAGTTGGAGACAACCTGAACCTTGGCCGGTTCCATCTCCAGCCGCGAGGGGGAGATGACAAAACCCAGGAAGCTAGTTGACGTTGTGTGAAACTCACACTTTTCGGCTTTAACATACAAATTGTTCTCCAATAGTCTCTTTAATACCTGGCGAACGTGGTGAAGGTACTCCTCCAAATCATGAGAAAAAAGCTCTGGGGTGTTAAGAGCGGCTGCTTGGAGAAGTTCAAAGACAGAGGACATGAGCGGTAAGGGGTAGCGGTTCCTGATTATCTCATTTAGCTCTCTGTAATCAATGCAGGGATGAAGGCACCCGTCATTTTTCTTGATGAAAAAGAACCCCATCCCAGGGAGGAAGATGGCCGAATGATACCAGCAACGAGGGACTCCATGATGTACTCGTTTATGACTTTGACATGCCAAGAACAAGAAGAGTATAGCCCGACCCTTTGGAGGAGAGGTGCCTGGAAGGAGGTCAATGGGACAGTCATTTGGTCGATGAGGAGGAAGCGACATGGCTCGAGCCTTGTTGAAAAGCATCTTGAAATCATGGTGTTCAGCAGGGACATTAGAGACGTCCGGAGGTTCCTCATGGGTAACCGGAGTGGGAGACCGCTAGAGGGCTGAGTGAAGACAGGACATAGAACACGAGGGGCTCCAGCCTATGATGACATGCTTAGCCTGTGCTTAGCCATGACCTGTGCACCATGAAGCGCTAGCTAGGAGAGACCAAGAACTACAGTAGCGTGAGACTTCTCAATAACAAACAGAAAGATCTCCTCAGAGTGGTTCCCTGAAACTCTTAATGTAAGTGGAAGGGTTTGGCGTGTGATGGCTGACAGGGGGCTTCCGTCTAGCACCTGACCAGAGAGCAGAGGTTCCACCGGCACACAAGGGGCATTTAGCGCCCCAACTGTAGAAGCACTGATCAGGTTATGGTCAAAACCGGAGTCAATGAGTGCCCGGGCCGGGTGACCTTGGCCGCAGATGATCAAAGTGACAGGGAGGGGGGGCGTGGTTCTGGGAGCCTGTCTGAAGAAGCGACCTCTAATGCTCCCAGTCTGACTAGAGGGTGCCACCTTTTAACGGACTTAATCTCTGATTAAGTAAATGCCCCAAAGCCCCATAGTAGAAGCAGAATATGCACTTCTGATACGCGAGTCCGGTCTAACTGCACAGGCTCCTCCTGATCAATTTGTCTTGGAGGGGAGGATATGTGGGCTGTCTTGGGAAGAGATGATGTCGTAGGTCACCCACAACTGCTCCGAGGAGAAGGTGGTCTGTAGCTCAAAAATCAGCAAGCACTTGGAGAGGAAGGATCTGCATGTGCCCAGCTCACCCCCATAAGTGGGTGGGGCTGGTAGGCGTGGCTCTCATGGGGGTTCAGAATTTGTGGCCTTCGTAGAGGATAACCGGATTTCCTCCATGTGAGTGGTGACATCGGCAAGGGTCTGCCTAGTGGTGAGGAGCTCTTGCTGCTGTCTTCTGAGGAGGGTTGTCCTGGCTCTCCAGGGCCAGCCTCATTCGGTCATACTCTGCTGGATCCATTGCAATGGCTGGATTATTCCGTCATGGCAGGAGGAAGGGATGGAGGGATGAATCCGGGTGCAGAGCATCATGTGAAGAAGCAAGGTTTGGGGGCTGAACTCAAGAAGGAATCCATTGAAGTTGCGATCAATAAGATTCTCAGAGTGGGGGCGTGGTCAACGAAGAGAAAGAATGATATCAAAAGCCATGAGATCCGTAAGCGATAACATCGAGCAAAATGTGAGGCAGAGTCGTAGTCAGGAGGACGAAAGCGTAATTTCAAAGCCGTGAGATCTGTTAGCGAGGGCATCGGGAAAACGTTAAGCGGTAGTCGAGAGTTCAAAGCCGTTAAATCTGAGCGAAGTGACGAACCCAAATGGTGAGACGGGAAGTGAGAAAACGAGAAAAAACTAAGCGAAATCGGCAACATGAAAAACAATGAACTGAAACACGGGAAAACTGCAGCGAAACAACACACAATAATCCAGCAAAGAGATATCGTCCTGCGTCTCCTTAGAAGCCAGAAGAAATCAGCGCTGGATGAGAAACCGGTGTGCAGGCGGGTGTCTGGGGGCATGTAAGGAGACATGACAGAGTGGGAAAACATAGCCACATGGTGAGGAGCATTACAGCGTGGGGACGAAAATGTTAAGGGATGAAAGCAGACATTGAGCATGGTGTGTGAGTGAGTTCGTGACAAAATTAGTTCTGTAGATTAATGCGTAAAACAACCCTTTACTAAGGGTTAAGTTACATTTCAGTTAAAACTACCTAAAGACAACATTTGAATTAGTTATATTACATTCATGCCTATTTTGTTATATAAGTGCAATTTAATTAATAATGATATCCACATTTTCTTGTATGCAGGGCTTGTCAGGAGAACTTGAGGTTTTAAATTTAGAATTAGGACTTTTGCCACCTGGATGGGCGTTGTTTTTGGTGAATGTGTTTTTCCTTCTGGGTCAGATTCCAGCATCGAGTCCGTGTGCATTGAGTGTGTGCTTGGTGGGTTTCCTCCTGGTTCTCCGGTTTCCTCCCACAGTTCAAAGGTATTCAGATTCGGCTAGTTGGCATTCCCAAGTTGCTTGTAGTGTGGGAATGTGCATGTGAATGTTGACGGGAGGTCCCATTATCGTCGTACAAAATAGGAATATATGCAATAGTCACCATTGGCCTAGTTGGACTACAGAGGTTCCTAAATGGATGTATTATTATTATTATTATTATTGTTATTATTATATCAGAGAAACATCTAATCATAATATCTGTATGCGTTTTAAAATTGTGTAAAGTGCAAAATTGGGTGACACAATGTCATATTCCTCTTTCATTTTTGGGCATATTCCTCATGTGAGTTTTTTCCTTCCTCATTATTTATGCTTTTACCCAAAAAGTGAATAAAGAGTAACTTGCTGATTCACTGTTTGAACAGTTGCAAGCATGTACATCTTTATTTACAATTTCACAGTTTTCCTTTTTCTTTTTTTGCAGAATATTAGTCTGTCCCTAATGAATGTTAGTCTCTCCTTTTCCTAGAGAGGAGTGACTTCTTTGCAAGCCCTACTTTACACGAGACCATCTTCCTAAAGTCTTTGCCTCACTGTGCGTGCAGATGTACTCACACCTGCCTGCCGCCATTCCTGAAGAACCTCTGCACTGGTGGTTCTCCGATCCTGCAGCTGAATTGAATTTAGGAGACACTTGCTAGACTTCCTTTGACACCCTAAAGCCTTGTTCGCTTGTTCTTTTCCTGAAAGGCTGTCTTTGGTTTATGCCAAACATTCTCGGTTCTGGGGTCAAAATAATTACATTTTGGACTAATTTGTCCAAAGAACATTATTCCAGAAGTCCTGGTCTTTGTCAACATTCTCTCTGGCAAACTTCAGTCTGGCCTTGATGTTTCTCTTAGAGAGCAAAGGTTTTCTCCTTGCACACCTTCCATGGAAGGTAAACTTTTCCAGTCTCTTTCTAATTGTAGAGGCATGCACTTTAACATCTACAGTAGCCAGAGCTTGCTGTAGGTCCTGTGATGACATTTTGGGGTTTTTGGTGACGTCTATTAGCATCTTGTGGTCTGCTCTTGGGGTGAACTTGCTGGGATGACCAGACCTGGCCATCTTGGCAGTTGTTTAAAAGCCCTCCACTTGTAGACTATTTTCCGGAGCGTGGAATGACTGATTTTAAAATCTTTTGAGATCTTTTTAAATCCCTTACTAGACTCATAGGCTGCTATAAGTTTTTCTTTTTTTTCTTTTTTCTCTGAAGGGCTCAGGGAGCTCTTTTGCTCTCACCATGATGCTCACTCTCACTTCAGCAATAAGGAGCACACCAATATAAATGGCTGAGGTTTAAATGGGGCAAGCCTAATTGAAAATGCTAAGTAATGATCTACTAATTATGTGCACCTGGTGTGATCCACCTGTGTGTAATTTGAGCCATTTTAAGTAGGAATAAGTCCTAACTTTTTCCTCGGTTAGTATATGCATTTTGTAGAATTACATTTACAGAAGATCTTGAAAAATCTTTTCTTCAGTTTTAATTGTTTAGTTAAATTATTTTAATCTCTCAGTATTGTTAACATTGAGATTAAATATTCATATATTAAGTAATGTTACAAGATACCCAGGGTTTCAAAGGGTATCCTAATTTTTTCACTGGAATAAACAATGATTAGATCACTGTTTGATCCAACAAAACTTTACCATATGACTAGATGCTAGAGTTAAGTTTAACTACATTTTGAACAATGTAGCACCAATTAATAAATAATTCAATTAAAAAGAAGTGCACCCTGGTATAAAGATCAAACATGCGACTTTGCACAGACCACTTGAAAATTGGAACACAAGTTATATCACGCTAAATTGGTGTCCAGTTTGGAATGAGAGTGTTGTGAGTTATAGAGAAGCCAGTGTATCTCTCCAAACTTTTAGAAGACAAAAAATAAATTAATTAATAAAAATGAGTAAGTTGTCCAATTATTTTGGAATCTGTAAAAATGGAGGGATTGTGTAAAAAAGTGTCCCTGCCTTAAAATATAATAAGAAACAGTGCTGGTAGTATATACTATAATATATGGGTTATGGTTATTTAACCTAGTATAGAACATTTAAACATTTTTAAATATATTTTTAAATAATAGTACACTAGGGTTTGCTATGATCTTCAGTTAATTATCTGTACAGTATTAAGTGCTTTTTTGGTAAAATAAGTAAGTAAAGGTTATCTATATATGTGTTGTATGTGTTATATATGTGTGTGTGTGTGTGTGTGTGTGTGTGTGTGTGTGTGTGTGTGTGTGTGTGTGCGCGTGCTATTCTGCTCTACAGCATAATACACAAATATTTTTAAAATGTTAAACATGCATCTGATATTTATTTAGTTATTTACTTGTTTATTATACATTCTTCTACAGTTTGTTACAATTATATCATATAATTTATTCTATGTTATTATTTATAACATTACAATATTTGGGCATATCATATTATGTATAATAAATGCCATTTCATGAAAGGACATTCATTAATGCAGAGCTCGTTTGGAATATTTGCAAAGTTATTATTATTTTAATGCACCTCCTAAACCACGGGTAAAACAGAGCATAAATAAATGGATTTATGGTGGAA
>JAOVVA010116708.1:0-11368 GCA_028565275.1 Leiocassis micropogon | reverse complement strand
TCTATCTATCTATCTATCTATCTATCTATCTATCTGTCTGTCTGTCTGTCTGTCTGTCTGTCTGTCTGTCTGTCTGTAGGGACTTTTGGACACCCTGCCAGGTCAGTTAATAAATCATCAGTTAGTGACCAGCTGAAGGGAAAGGTGTGGAATGAGACACATCCCACGAGTGTTGTTTTGATCCAGTGCATTAACCTGTCAGTCCTCACACACACACACACACACACATACACAGAGTTAAAATGCTCTATCCTCCCCTGTATGGCTCCCAGTGACTGACTCTGGACACACTCTGTACTCCTGTGAGTGTGTGTGTGTGTGTGTGTGTGTCTGACTCTGGACGGTCATGGCGCACTCGGTCATCCCTCCGGAGTTACAGAACGGACACGGAGATGAGGACGACCTCGAGCACGAGCACGTCTACCTGCGGGACCGACGGAGGGCCAAGTCGTTACCGGCGTACCCCGAGCAGGCCAGGCTGTTCAGCCACCTGTCGCAGCGCTGCAGGAAGCAGGTGAAGTTCGCCGACGCGCTCGGGTTGACCCTGACCAGCGTGCGGCACTTCAGCATCGCCGAGGACCCGCAGGTTCCCTCCGAGGTGTTCGCCGCGCTGCGCTCTAAGCGCGAGCCCTCCGCCGGCGCGCCCGCCCGGGAGACGCGGCTCGCGCCGGAGCACACGGAGGCGCGCGCGAAACGCCGCGGGGTCGCGCTGGAGACGGCCTCGCTGTCCGGGTGGGCCGTGCGCGGGGTCATACGCGCGCTCGTCGCGGATAACGCCTGGACCGAGGTCGGGGTGCGGTACACCTTCAACCAGTGGGCGTCCTTCGCGGACGCGCCCGCGGTGCCCGTGTGCGGCGGGCGCGCGCACCCTGACACCCAGATGTTCTCGTTCACGGTGCACACGCCTCCTTTCCGCGAGCCGGACGCCGGCGTGCACTTCGCCGTGTACATGAGGACTGACCGTGGCGACTTCTGGGACAATAACGACGAGCAGAACTACCGTGTGCAGTGTGGGCGCGTGCTGTAAAATACCCCAGCAGGGCGAGACATCACACCCGTACCCATGCACGTGGGGACATATGGGGACAATGCACATGTAGGTTAGTGCACTTGTTGGACAGAACTGCTTCATTCAGTGCACAAAGACCTCAGGCTTCATGCATTATTTATAATTCCCTACAGAATGTATTGAGAGACATGGACTTTTCTGTGCATCCTTGCATCACTGACAGACCTGACCTTAAAGCTCCAATAAGCTCTTTATCAGAAGGTGATTTATGTTTTATTTTTTGGTTTACAATACATCATCACCAGGACAATAACTCTATATCTACCCACCAGCCTGGGTGCAGTCGTGCATTTGCCCCTTGATGTCACATGACACATGCATTGTTTGACCAATTTTCCAGGGGTAGTATTGGTAGTGGTGGTGGTCTTCCGCCAAATGATCAAAACAGGTCCTTACACCACCCACAAAAATGTCATATCATAATGGGCAGGGGTAGCTCAATGATTAAGGTGAAGGGAATATTGCAGGCTTAAACTCCAGCACCACCAGGTTGTGACTGCTGGACCACTTGTAGCCCTTAGAGATTTTTGTTTTGCTGTTGTTGTTTTTTTAGTAAACATATATAGAGCTCAGGATTGTGCAGTATGGAGAGATGTCCTTTTTTTCAGCACAACTTAGGCAATATGATGAACTGAATTTTAGTTTGTTTTAACTAACTACACAAACATGACTGAGCAAAAAAAAACAAAAAACAGGGTCATATAGGCAAAAGAATAGCACAGATACACATGATCACATGCTTTTCTGTTTGTTTTCAGTGGTTTCTATGACAAAAAATACTAATAATATGCTCATTTCGAAAGTTTCGTCATTCTCATATTCCGGCAGTGGTAAAATTCACCCTTTATAAAAGTTATGATAACTTTCACTCTACCTGACATATCCGAAAAACCAAATGCACAGTTTGAAGTCTGAAGCCTTCCCGTTAACACACACACACACACACACACACACACACACACACACACACACACACACACACACACACACACCAGCAGGGCTTCCATATAAGCAAATATATATTTTTCCAATCGTCATTGAACTCTATGCTTGTTGCCAGCACATATCTGCGCCACTTGTGTAAACCCTCAACTGCTCAGGTGTATAATGAGTCGTTTTGGATAAGGGCCTCTGCCAAATGCTGTACATGTAAATGAAAAAATCTCTCCCCAGCAGGAGGTATGCTATTCACTAATGATTTGATACTATTCAGCTGCACTAGTTGAATATGTAGAGCATGTTTTGATATGTCTCACGCCTTTAAAATTAATGTCTATAATAATAATAATAATAAATCCTGTGTGCTGCTCATTGTCCTTGGGCATCCATTACATGGGCAACCCCCCCCCATTAACCATTGTCTTGCCATAACACTGGATTTCATGGACTTTATATCCTCACACCTTTTTATGCTGTTTCCATAAAGCTGGACTTTTACCTTTTAACACCACATATTATTTTAGATTTGTTTTTGCACAGTCTAATGAAAGGCTTGGTTTAAAATGTATGGACTGTACATATGGGTCAAACAGCATTTTGTGTAAAGTTATCTACTGTCCATGTCACAGCTACTGATTGTAGCATACTAATTGAAGCTCATAATCAGTGGGTAGTGGTAAATTTATCACCCCAGTTTTTTTTTTTTTTTTAAAGTGGCTTGGCTAACAAAGGGGAAAAAAGCGTGTTACAAACAATGACGTGTAAGACTACTCTTGCATATTTAGTGCACATTAGAAAGGGCCAGGAGCTGCTCCTACTGTAGGTAGCAGCACTGATGTATCATTGTGAAGTTTTTTTTTTGTTTGGATTGTTCGTTTCATCCCTGTTAATTTGATTATTTTGATTTTCCACAAGCAGCAATGGTGTGTGTCACATTGCACATAATATTATTGTATGCATGTAGTAAACCGAATGAATACCTTTAAAAATATTAAAATGAAACATTTTCAAAGACTTTAATGTGTAACACTTACTTCCTCTGATATGATAACCTGACAAAAGTAGGTACCATCTACTTCACCATCCTGCTCACGATTCTGCCTCCAAACAAGGGGTCAGAGGGAGCAGACTGTGGGTATGACCAGTCAAAGGGAGTTTTGAAAAAAATGCATGTGATGCATTTAGTGTCTGCGTATCAGGGTGAAAGCTAAAATAGCGTAAACGTGTAATTAAATTTCTTGCATTTTTAAATATATTTTTATTGATAAGGAAGGGCTTTGACCTCAAGAGCCACAGTGATTACAGTTAGTTTGTTGTGACAAGAACTAAGAACTTTCCAAAAAGTCACAAATTCTGTACAATACAACTAGGCAGGGATTGGCGGCTCACTGGTACGGTAGGTTTCTCGCCTACCATGCAGAAAGCAAGGGGTTGATTCCCAGCCACTGGATGCAGTGCCGGTCACAAGCCCGTATAAAATGGGAGGGCTACGCCAGGAAGGACATCTGGTGTAAAACCTGGGTCAAGTTGTTGTGCCGATCAGTTGGTTTGCTATAGCGACGCTTCTGCCGGAGTAGCCGAAACACTAAAATAAGTGAAATGGTGGAGCTGAATTCATTCGACAAGAAACAACTGTGACATGATCATAGTATGACATCACAGTATGCATCACCTCACAGTCACTAGTAGAGCAAAAGTACAGACTCAATGTTCCGTCTTCTGCTTTCAACATGGTACACTGGTCATTAATGGCATTAATGCATTTATTTAACATCAAAAAAGCTAGACTCTAAATAAAATGGTGATAATTCCAATAGAAGGTGTGTGATTGAATATCCCGTCCCTTTGGGATACAGCTTAGTATTCAACACGACAGTGACCCAAAGCACACAGCAAGACTGACCACACATGGGTTGAAGGAAAAAAAGGTAAATGTCCTTGCATGGCCTAGTCAGAGCCCAGGCTTGAACCCCATTGGAAAATCTTTGGAATGACTTGAAGACTGCAGTCCACAAACGCTCACCATCAAATCAACTCAACGTGGGTGGTTCTGCAAAAAATAGTGGGCAAATATTTGCAAAGTTTACATGTGCAAAGTCATTTTTAGGAAGGGGGTGATCTTTTTCCAAATTAGTGATAGTTTTTTTTTTAATATGACACATGTTGGTGTTATATCCTTCACTTGGATGTCAAAAGTTCCATACTAGTAAATACAACTGGATAAAACATATAAAAACGCGTCTGTCTTCTTTGCAGGCTGCAAAGCAACAAAATAGGATTATTTTCTATACACACTGTACATAGTTTTACATCACTACTATCCAAAGGTAAAACAGTTGAGCAGTCTAGTTCAGAGATAAGCGTAAAAAAAAAGACTCTGGGGAAAGAAACAAACTATGGAGCAATATCTGTCCAGCTGTTCAGGGGAAAAGTTCACTCGGACATAACCAGAGCTCGATCGTCTGATTAATGCTGCTTATAGATGTGGAAAAGAACATGTCTCAAAGGGCTCATGTTGACATACATCATGTGAAGAAATAGTTTAAAGACTTTTATCTCTCTCTGAACAATAAAATATTGGATCTATTTGCTTGTGATTGGCGATTGTGATTGCTATGCTTACCGTTCTGAAACCATCATCTGCTTACTGGTGGATTTTCCCCCCATCTTCTTGTTTCAGCTCTAAGCGATGAAATGTCCTCACTTAGCTAACGAGAACGGATCCATCACGCCACACTGATTTATCCCGACCACTTTGATGTTCACAACTTTCAAGCTGCATTTGCTAATCTGAAGGAGACATGAATCGCTATTAGGACACCGTTTCTTCTGCTCGAACTGTAGATGATGTGGATTTGAAGCTTGCTTCTCACATACAGTATTGCAACTGACAGGTTCGTTACCCATTACACCGTCCGAGACGTCTGAGGTGTCATTTCCAATCTGGATTACGGCCCAGGCTAATGTAGTTTATTCAAGCTAGATAAGTGATGAGCATCTTACATAGAGATTACAGTCAAGTCTACGATATAGGTCTCTTGTACCTTTAATACGGGTTGATATTGAACTTGTGTGTGGATATACTCCAGGTTTTGTCTGTCAAACACAACCTTACATTATCTCTGAGATTCTTTCAACATGTTTGATTTTCACTATATATTCAAGGTTTCTTATGTCAGTTAAAATTAATCGCATGTACAGGGCTCTGGAGACTTGGGGCACGAGGCGGGGTACACCCTGGATGGGGTGCCAATCCATTGCAGGGCACACTCACACACTATGGATAATTTGGGAACGCCAATTAGCCTAATCTTCATGTCTTTGATTGGACTGTGGAAAGAAACCGGAATACCCAGAGGAAACCCACCAAGCACGGGGAGAACATGCAAACTCCAGGCACACAGACCCCGAGGCGGGAATTGAACCCAGACCCTGGAGGTGCAAGGCGACCGTGCTACCTGCTAGACCACCGTGCCGCCTAAATGCAAGTTAAAAAAACCACTGATGTTTCTGAAAGAAAGACAGAGAAAAGTACAGCAGAGTGGTTTATTGACAGCTCTGTCTTTTTCTCTTGGTGAAATGGCTACTAGATTGAGTAATCTAACCAGATTATTTACTTAACCTCTTCATGTTGTAGTATTATATAATATTTGGATTAATTATCATGTGCTATACTTTATTCACCCAGGTGTCCACAGATGCAAATAAATGCAAAGTGATTTGTATATTAGAAGTGTTCTTAAATTTGGTTGCATGTACGGTGTGTATAGCTGACTGTTGCATTTAGAACCATATGAGGAAGAATTATACAAAAGATTTACTTTATACAAACAATATTAGATGTGCTAGTTTCTACAGATGACTTTCATGTCGTAACGTAACAAAACATCATAAAAGTGTGTTTATTTTATTTTCTATATCACTTGTCCTGTATTCAGGGTCGCGAGGGGCCCTGGAGCCTATCCCAGGAGACTTAGGGCATTAGGCGGGGTACACCCTGGATAAGGTGCCAATCCATCACAGGGCACAAACAAACACACAATTAGCCTAATTTGCATGTTTTTGGACTGTAGGAGGAAACTGAAGTACCTGGAGGAAACTGAGGCGAGAATTGAACCCTCAACCCTGGTGGTGGGAGACCACAGTGCTCCCACAGTACCAAGTGTAAGTGCCGGCTAAGTGTATTTTTAAGTCGGAAAAATATCAAAATATTATTATTATTTTAATGTTATATTTCTGGCTATTTTTGTTCAATTTGTGTTGTATTTTAGAATGTTGTCTAGTTACGGCATTTCTTTTAAGGGAATTTCTCTTCTGTTTTTGGCAGAGATGTATTTTTTCTACCCTGAAATAAAAAAAATAAATGAATTATGCACACACCTAACTTCTTTTTGAGACTTGCCATTAAATTTTGCATGAACGATTTTGTCCTTTCAATGCTTTTGAAGTTTCAAGCACTACTAGAACTAGAACCCATATCAGTATCAAGGGGAACCCAGTTCAAAGTTTTTTTGTCCTCGCTCCAACCCTGTATTTATCCTACTGCGTTTAGAATTTTGCAACATGATCTTTAGACGTTATACTCGAGCTCACTGGGTCATCCGTACCTAAAAAACTAACAAACTAATCTATTTTAAATCTCTTGGCCTTGAAACCTTTAACCTCAACACACAATGTCACTGCGTTCCTTCACACGTGATACTTAGATGCTGTTTACATGATTTACTTATCAGGAATCATATTCATCCAGCATGTGGTGTCTTAAAGTAACATCCCTTTAATGAAACAGGACAAGTAACACATACATGACATTTATCTACCAATTAAAAAAAAAAAAAAAAAAAAAAAAAAAGATAGATTCCGACTCCTAACAGTGAGCTGTAACAGCAGGGTGTGTGGTGTGTTTGCATTGCTGTATTTGCCCTCAGTGAAATGTGCATGTCAGCACGGTTGACTTTATAAAGAGGCAGTTAGGGTGTAAGTGGTCTGGGAACAGTGAACGTATACAGCGAGCCACTGCTTGAACAGCATCATGAGCGTCCCTCGACATGTGTTAGACCATCAGAGGCTTCCTGAAAAGCCATGGTCCTTCTCCACAGAGAGCTCTCATGTCCAGTTAGATGAATTTCTTCGGCTTGGATTCCACTATGGTCTGTTGAACCTCGTACATCTTTCCGATGGCTACCTGTGTATAAAAAAAAACAAAAAAAAAACACTTGAAAATGGTATATGTTGTAATATGTTGCTCTTTCTTCTCATTATAGGCAAACATTAATGAAGTCCCGACGCTGTAAACAAAGTGTCCATGTACAGTAAAACCCTGAATTGCGAGTAACTTGGTCTGCAAGAATTTTGCAAGATGAGAAAAATTTGGTAATAAATTTGTAACTCGATAAACGAGTGAGGTCTTGATATACAAGCAGTACGTATACTCTTTGTCTGCTGAGCATCATGTGATCACACCTGAGCCAATGGGTCTTTTATTTTTCACGCTGCAGGATTGTGGGCAATCGCCTTCCATACTCGATCTCAGCGCGCATGCGCACTTTACTACAACGTTGTGACCACGTGTGTATGTACACATGTAAAGCATTTTTTATTTTGTGTTCAAGTGTAGTGACTGTTCTTTAGTAAAGGTACTGAAACAACGCCGCCCGTGAAGAAAATAAAAAAGTCTGTAGCAGTGCGGGAGATGAATCTGTTTAACGACAATGCGATGTCACATTTGCGCAGAATATTCAAAAGGAGGCAAAAACAACTGTCGTTGTCGAAGTCGCGCAAAAAGATCAGTGATTCCGTTTAGAGATCAGTGATTCCGTTAGTGTGTGTGTGAAGTTAAAACATACTTCAGACATGAAACTTCCTTTGAAAGAAGCACTATTTCAGACATTGGATCTTGCTGTGACCTTGAACCTTTGATATGTTCTTGATATGTTATTTTTAACAACATACAAAATTTCATTCAAGTGTTCAAGTCAAACCAGGACCTTTGATTATGCAGAATAGCAGAACACAGTTATAAAAGTAAAAACTACCTTTATTTCTCTTTATAATCCCCTATTAATGCATTAATGCAGTTAATCCCAGTGTTTCACTAGTGCTTGGACACCATTAAGGTAGAAAGTTTTCTCAGGACACCAGAACCATAATCGGACTGTTTTCTTCACGTCTGAATCGCTGGCCTCCTAGGAACTCCTTTACATGTGAAAATGGCTTGAAGCAAGGTCAGAACTGCATGGGGGATGAGGCAACAACTCCCAGCCGAATTCCTGTAACGTGCAAGTGGTGTTGGTGAATGATTGTGTGTATAGGTTCACCACACAGATGTGTTACCTCGGCAAGCTGTCGCCAACTATTTTAGGACAGAGATGAGCAGTGTAAGGATGCCTTTAAAAAAAAAAATAAAATAAAAAAAAAAATCATGAATGTGATTCCACAAGGAAACCAAATCGATAAGGTCCACAATGCAGCAGTGTAAATAAACATCACACTAATATCAAAATATGTCTATCTCAGAATCGACTCTGGTATCAATGATCTGATGGGGGGTTTGGATTTTCCATTTTTCACTTCAAACCTGATATTATTTAATATCTTCAACAAAATCGATATAACTCAAATCATGCACAGGACAAATCGTTTAAAAAAAAAAAAGAAAAAGAAAAAAGTGATCCGCTTCCAAAACTGAAAGTGAGTCAGATAGATCAATGATTCTCCAAAAATACTAATAAGACAAAGACTTTAATATACAGCTTTAATAAGTCAGTTTGTAAACCGTTATGGAATATTTGCTGATGTTAAAATGTGCTGAGCATCTGATGCATCCAGATTTCAGCCCACATCCACATGAAAACCTCTGAAAGCTGTTCGGAGTACGCTTGTCCCGAGTGTTACAGTTCTTTTCCAAGCTTTTTTACACTACAGAATGCCAATATTTGCATCAGAGCCAGAGCAGACAAAAACGATACGAACTGTACATTTCTGTGAACCATAGAGCAATATGTGGGTGTATGTGTGTCTCTGTGTGTGAGTGTGTGTGTGTGTGTGTGTGTGTGTGTGTACACACCAGTGGCATAGTCCAGGGGTGTGTTGCAATCTCAGTTTGACGGTAAGGGTTTACTGCTGAAGCTTTACAGTCACATGGTGTGCTCAGTCATGTGTCAGCAGGCCTTAGTGGTGTGTGCGTGCGTGTGTGAGAGAGAAAGAGAGAGAGAGAAACAGTGGTGTGTGCGCATGGAAAACACTCCGTCACACCACACACTCCTCTGGAAAGGAAAGAGCACTGACCAGTAGACTCGGGGTAAACAGAAGACTGCGTGCCCGAGACCATGCGGCTCTAACACGCCAGGGACTGGAAGTGGGAGAGAACATCATCCAGTACAAACACCACTGTACACGTAGACACACACACACACACACACACACATTCCAAACATATATTTATACAATAGAATGTAAAGCACAACAAGCCAAAATAACAGGTGTTTTCGAATCCATTCTTAAGCCTCACCAAGCCCTCCCTACCTAGAATGAAATTATTTTCAAACAGTTTCTTGTACAGTTAAATAAAAATTTTAATAACTCGTCTTAGTAAGGACATTGGGACACCGGAACAGCTTGACGTCAGTTCTACACGACTCTGGAACACCAAAAAAAAAAAAATTATAATAATCTATAGAAGAACAAGAGGGCCCTCACACACTCTGATGACATAGGGCTGATGTTATAGTGCTTGGGCCCTAATAAATCGTCTTAGTAAGGACGTTGGGACACCGGAACAGCTTGACGTCAATTCTACACGACTCTGGAACATCAAAAAAAATGAAAATAATCCTTAGAAAAACAAAAGGGCCCTCACACACAATGTTGACATAGGACCGATGTTATAGTGCTTGGGCCCTAATAAATCGTCCTAGTAAGGACATTGGGACACTGGAACAGCTTGACGTCAGTTCTTATTGTCTCTGGAACACCAAAGAAATAATAATAATCCTTAGAAGAACAAGAGGGCCCTCACACAATATGACGACATTGGGTCGATGTCATAGTGCTTGGGCCCTAATAAATCGTCTTAGTAAGGACGCTGGGACACCGGAACAGCTTGAAGTCAGTTCTACACCTTACTGGAAAACCACTGGACCGATTCTTCAAAAAGATATTCCCCCAGCAGATGTTTTAATGTCGGTGATTGAGAGCACCGTCTAACACTTCATGAATCTCCCATCCATGTCCAACTGGTGCGAGAGCTGATGAGTGTGAAGGCCACAGCTTATGATTTACATCGTGTTCGTCCTCATCAATCCAACTCTGAACATATGCTGTGTGAATGGGGGTGGAGTCATGCTGACAGAGACCACTCCCATCAGGAATGTAGGGTGCGAATATGTCGCATAAAGGCATAAATCAGTTAGGTGTGGATGTGTGTGTGCCCGGTGTTTCAATGAAACTCTGCCTAGGGTAATGTGATTACTGAAGATGAACGAATTGATTGAAAAAATGAATTTAACTATTTTTCCGTCTTCTATACCGTATATATTGGCACCCCATCCAGGGTGTACACCGCCTTGTGCCTCAAGGCTCTAGGGATAGTCTCCAGGGATAGGCTCCAGGCCCCCCGCAACCTTGTATACAGGATAAAGCAGTAGAGACTCCAGGCAGGGAGTACAGTGCCAATCCATCCGAGATGGGAATCGAACTCTCGACCCTGGAGGTGCGAGGCGACAGCACTAACCACTACACCACCATACCGCCTAAATAAACAAAAATAGTTCTCTATGAAATAGTTCTCTATTATAACACTTATAACCATAATCATTATCCGATGTTCGAATGTACTGTTCATTTTTTCGCCCCACATGTAGCTCAGCTCTTATTCTCAAAGCTCTGCGATTTTTACCCCAGGGTACGCCGAGGATCCATACCTGAGCCTTTCCCTTTAGCATTTCAGTGAAAAGATGCTGCTTCTGCAGTGTTCACAGGCTCGGATGTGGGTTAAACACTGCTTAAAACATGGAATCTTGCAGTCAATGTTACTGAGAATGCAAAGTGTCACGTTTATTCTCTGTAATTGTCAGTGCTGGCTGAGGAAAAGCACAGCAAAATGTGCAACATTCACACCCACACCCACGGACCGGTAGAAGATTACAGTATAATAAAGGAGAAAAAGGGTCACAGCTTGGTTGCTCGGCATCTCTGATTCACGCAAATGTTATTAAAGGAACGCGACACAAATACTTCACAGCGCTCCAGAAACTCTGTGACTGATGCTCTGACGAAACGCGGCATGTGGCCACTCTATTAAAATGCGCCTCGGAATGAGTCATGGAGCCCATCCGTTACGGAGACAGTCTGCGGCGTGAA
>JAOVVA010116587.1:0-11373 GCA_028565275.1 Leiocassis micropogon | reverse complement strand
TGAGTGTGTGTGTGTGTGTGTGTGTGTGTGTGTGTGAGTGTGTGCGCGTGTGTGTGTGTGTGTGTGTGTGCGTGCGTGTGTGTGTGTATGTGTGTGTGTGTGTACCACCAATCACGATTTTTTTTGACGGTAAAGTGCAGATTAATTTGTTTTACTTTATATTTTGTATTAATTATTTTTATATTAATATTTTTGGGTTGTGGAACGAATCATCAACGTTTTTATTATTTCTTATGGGGAAATTTGCTTTGATACTAAATGCCAAAGTTGTTAGCTAAATAGGAGCTATTAAGTAATTGTGACAGTGACATACATTCATAATATAAACACATTATCAGAATAAAAGTGATTTATTCAGGGTTCTTCAGTTCAGATACTTTAACCCTGGTCTGCCCTATAAAGCATAAAAAGAGTTCTGTGTCTACGTTGCTAGATGTGAGGACTACCAGCTGTTGTGCACAGGGTACCAGTGACTGCCAAATTACTACAGCATACTGTATATAAATGTAATAGTTTGTGAATAATCTGACCAGTTAGTAGCCCATTAAATTAAATTAGAGTGTGAAGTCATAAGCCTCCCATATTGAACTTTTTTTTCACAATACTCAAATTTTCTGAGATTGAGTTTTTATTAGCTGTAAGCCATAGACATCAAAATTGAAAGAAATAAACACTTGAAATATATCCATCTGTGTGTAATGAATCTAACATGAGTTTTTGAATTACTGAAATAAGTCAACTTCTTATGATATTCTAATTTAAAGCATTTACCTTGGGAACATGTAAGCAGATATGTTAGGTGGGTATTAATTGGAAGGTACAAAATTTTTTAATGATACAACAAATATATCTGTTTAGCTTGTGCTATTACTCATACAATAGAGATAGATTTATAGTGGGACACTCCCATAATTATTATTTTGTTGTTGTTGTTGTTGTTGTTGTTTTTGTTAAAAGGTAATGAGTAGAGTTTGGTATGGCTACGGTGACACAAACAGTATCACAATAACATTCTGACTTTTTCTGTGTATGGTTGTCCAGTGGAGCCAGTCTTTATCTAAAGTCAGTTTTAGCTCCTATGATTACTGATGTGAAGAGCTGTGGTCATGAAGCTGATGAACTGACATAAAATTATACTTTTATAATATGGAGGGATACTGAGTGCTGTATTAAGGCTGAGCTCCGTAATAAAATCGAAGGGCACTTTAACAAAGCATTAGTTTAAGGGTTTGTATATTTATGCAACCAAATTATTATTATTATTATTTTATTTTTTCTCTCTCCTAGAATATTTTAGTTTGTTTTGTTTAGGTTCAATTGTGTTGTACAGGTTATACTGTAGATCACAATTAAGGTGGAAAAAGTTTTGAAATTGTTTACTTTGATCAAATTTTTTACATTACAAAAACCTGGCGTTTTAACTGGGGTGTGTAGACTTTTTATATCCACTGTAAATCTAATGTACATTTGTTTATTTACAGTGAACAACCCAATTCCATCCAACCTAAAGTCTGAAGCTAAAAAGGCAGCTAAAATCCTGCAGGGCTTTACTGAGATTTCCAACAGAGAAGGCCCTGATAAGCTTATTCCAGGTAAACAACATTTATCAGTTACTTTATTTCATTTAATTCTTTGTCATTTATTTTATTTTTCATTCCTTATCAGAGGACTAAGCACAAAGCTCTAACAAAAGAATACCTTTTTTAAACTGTCATAAGTGAATGATTGCTGATCATTAATGTTAATAATTATCATTTTAATTACTCATTCTCCCAACTTGCTGCAGCTTTTAGAAACTACTGCTCTTAATCATGTGTTAAAAAAATCACCACCATCTCCACAGTATTTTAAAAAGTTTAATTAGGTTTTAATTCTTTTGTCCTGAAAAACAACCATTTATATCTACAGAATGAATGATTAATGAAATAAGGCCTGAGCCAGTTCCCTTACGCCCAACAAATCTTTGATAAGTTATTCTATAAATTCTTGAAACGCAAGCAAGATGACACAACTGATTGGATTGGACCACTAGTAGGTCATTTACCACTTTAATCAGAATTGTGATCAGGTCTAAATCCTGACCGAAAGATTTGAGGAATGTAATTCCTGTGTATATATTTGCAGTCAAAGTAATTTTGTTAAAGATTTTGATTTTAATTTAATGCACGTGTGAATGTGCCAGAGTTACTATCTTGCTACTGTATATTCACTATATAATATAAAGCAAATATACATTTCCTTCATACAACTAGTAATGTACAGCTCAAGATTCAGTATGTGCTTTTAAATTAAATACATTTACAGTAATTAATTCTGATTCCAAATAATAACTTTATGGCTTTCAAGCTTTTATGATGCACTAAATAACCATATTTAAAAAAAAATATTTCAGGCTTTTTTGCTTCTCTCCTGTTAACCATGTTCTAAAAAAGACGGATTTTTGTCATATTTTGAGATACTTCTAAGGAGTTTTAGTTGTTTATTAATAGACCTTGCTTTCCTTTTTCTTTCTGTCCAATTAAGCCCATGTGATCGCCAAAGCCAAAGGACTGGCAATCTTATCTATCGTCAAAGCAGGATTCTTGATCACTGCTCGAGGGGGTAGTGGAATAGTGATTGCTCGTCTTCCTGATGGAAGTAAGTTGACATTATTTTTAAACACCTTATTAATAAAGCCTTTTTTTGTATCGGTGGAAATTATACTAATAAAGTTAAAGCAAGCCAATAAAATGGTGTCTCTATAAATATTGCAAAGGAAATCCAATTTAAACTGTTTAAAATGCATGCAAGAACAATAATTTCTTGAGCTGTTTTATGAATTCTCAGTTTATTTGTAAATATACAGTAGTATGCCTTTTTTGAAAGGGTGGGGGCATAAGCAACAGAAATGAACAAGGTTCTTTGAAATCCATTGATCACATCTACTGCATGATAAATATAATACTCCCAAATTATAAGAATGGTTGACTGTTAAATGAAGCCAAAACCACTTTGTTTTTATTGCACTGATAGAATCAAATGCTACTTGTGTAATTGCTGATATTTACTAATAGTACATTTATAGTATTATTTAGTTTATAGTTGACCCATACTAAAGCATTGCATGTGTGCAAATGTTAAACATATTTATATTTATAGCCTGACCATTTAACATTTTTTCCTATCTTATGATAACCATTGGTCTAGGATGTGTTGTGTTTTAATTGTTCTTTAATGAATTGGTTAAAAAAGTAAACATGCACAATACTCAATCAAACATCCGCATGTGACCATGTATGATCATACACTGCCTGGCACCATGAAAAATCATCAACATTTTAGAAGGGTCAAATTATTGGCTTGTTAATAAGCAAAGAAAACATTTAAATGATTGCAGTGACAATGAAGCACATGAGTCAATGCGCCCATCATGCATTGTGCCCACTGTACAATCCACTGGAGGCAGTGGTATGATCTAAGATTGCTTCAGTTGGTCAGGTCTAGGCTCAGCATCATTATGTGGCAATAAGTTGGTCATCTGACTACCTGAATATTCTGAATGACCAGGTTATCCCATCAATGCAGAATAATGGTAAAGGAGTGGTACTAGTTGCATGTAGATTCATTTTTACACATGACTTGGCCACTACAATGTGTGCCGTAATCAGTACTAATGGCAGTTGAACAAAATATAAGTGTATAACAAACACAGCATCTGTGATTTTTTTAATTATTTTTTTAGATGGGCAGTGCATATTCTATTTGAACATCATGTTCCAGAGTTTGAGAATATTTTTTTATATGAATATATCTATAAAATGTAGGCAACTTAGTAATCATGACTTTTTTTGTTTTTGTTGTGTAATTTAGGATGGTCAGCTCCCACAGCCATTGGTATCGCTGGTCTTGGTGGAGGCTTTCAATTTGGCTTGGAGGTATGTTTTTGCTTAAATCTGATTTATCTCACTATTCAAAGACATGTACTTTCTTTTCAAATCTGAAATGACCTTTTATTAATATGGGGAATTAAAAATTTATCATATTTAATGACGATTTATATTTTGATAGGAGTTTTTAACAGTAGGATCATAGTGGTTTATATATTTAGTGGTGCTTATAATTGTTTTTCATCTTTAGGCATCTGACGTTGTCATAATCTTGAATCAGCGACGAGCTGTGGAAGCTTTTAGCAAAGGTGAAAACCTTACATTTGGAGGAAATTTAACTGTGGCTGTTGGCCCTCTTGGCAGGTACAGTACAGTAGGAGACAATCCTTTACCTTTCATGCCTAACATTTGTAGCACTTTGCCAGCGTTTGTGATTAAGTCTTTAGCAGTGCTTTATGAACTTGAGTACACTTGGACTTGTGCTAAGCATGCAAATGTCTTGATGTTCTGGATGACTCATTTAGATTATTATTTGCACTAGAGATGTTGACGCAGGCACTTCACAGTTATTTTTGGCCATAGTTTTTGTCTGAATTCTTCACAGCCTGGCCAACAAATAAATAAATAAATCACACACTTAAAGATTTAATTCTACTTCCTTTAGCTTTGATTACCGCACCCAATGTGGTGGCCAGTTTGTGTGTGTAAATAATAACTTGCACTCTTGGAACCACTCTTTCACAATTTGAGTTCTGGAATATGACTGCCATCAGGGAAGAAAAAGTCCATTGGTGCTATAATCTGTTCATTCAGTACATGCAGGTCATCAGCTGACTTCATTTTATAACCACATAATGTTGCTGAACCAAATGAAGCAACACCATATAATAACACTGCTCCAGAGGCTTGTACAGTAGACACTATGCATGATGGTTGCATCACATCATGCACTTCCCATCTTACCCTGTGACAGAACCATCATTCTGAAATAGGGTCAATCTGGACTCATTATTCAACATGATTTTTTTTCCATTCGTCCAAAGTCCAATCTTTATGTTCCCTATCACATTAAAGCATTTTATTAATCATACATTTGAGAGCTCATAAATATATGTTTATTAATATATATTTATGAGCTCTTATTCCCTCTGTAAAGGAGATGAATACAGCTTGCAGTCTGTTACATCTTGTTGATTTTCATTTTGGCGGCTCATGAGACCAGTTCCTGTTAAACAGTGATTTATGGTTTTAGCAAGCACAGGATTTATGTTTATTAAGTGAGAATTGCCTGTGATTGCCAGGTTATTGTTTGTGAATAGGTTTAATGCAGTGCAGGTACGTAGACAAACCCGTCTAAATGTTTTTAACAGGAATTTGGAGGCGGATGTGGCATTCAAAAGCACGGCGGCTGTCTACTCCTATTGCAAGTCACGTGGCCTCTATGTTGGAGTTTCTCTTGTTGGCTCCTACCTGATGGAACGTAAAGACACTAACAGAAAGTACATGATGTTAAGCTTTTACTATAATTTGGGTAATTCATTATTTTACAATGTTTTGTACACTGTTTCTCTTTTGCTAAATATTTTTCATTTGGTTTTTGGAAGGTTCTATGGCCAAGAAATTCGTGCATCTGAAATTCTCAATGGAGATGTGGAACCACCTCCAGAAGCCTATGACCTGTATGCTATTTTGGAGGACTACACAGAAAAGTACACCACTGATTGGCAGAACAAGTACATGAATCCTAATAAGAAGGTCAGTGTTCCTTGTCAGACATCTGTTTCATTTTGTGCATTTTAGTGGAGATGGGAGTGATTTCCCTATTTTAAGAATCTTGATAAATAGCTCTCAACTCCTACTTGTGAAAGTGGGACCAAAATGGTATCATTCTTAGGAGTGATTTCCTACTCTGAGACGCTTTATTGACTTTAACTGAACTATTCACATTATTTTAGATTATCATTCTTTAGTCCAACAGATGTTTGGCCACGTTTGAATAAATGCCTCCCTTTGCACATACTTTAAAAAGATGTGCCCAATGGTGCTGATTGGACTTTACATCTCTGTATATCACTTGTTACTCCTCCTTGCTGCTGCCATCACTTCATGTTTATTCTTTAAACAAAAATGTCTCTGGTTTGCTACTTCTCTTATTTAACTTACTTGACACACTTGGAAACATTTTTTCATCATGTCACATTAGTGTTGCCACCTTTTACCCACAAATAATCTGACACAACCAATCGACAGACAAAAAGACTGACTGTCCCATAGCAAGCAACTTTTTAGAGAATTTATGGTTTTCTTTTATTTTTTCTCATCACAACCAGTTCTGTAAGGCTTGCTATGTAAAAATAGATGTATAAAATATAACTATGTAAAATCAGCCATATGACAAACCAAACAATATACATCCTTTTTTAAAAATTTATTTTCTGGAATAAATACTGGTAAAACCAAGACTGGTGGCAATGCTGCGTCACACACAATGTCAGTGCTGTCCAAGTTGTACTTAATGAAACAGATTCCTATTTTCCCAAATTATTGCTAAAATTATTTCCCAAATTGGGGTGTACTGTAGGCTACTTACTGTATGTCCACTGAACCCTATGAGAAATAAACAAAAGAACTATTTAGACTTTTAGTTTACTTTTTTTCTTGTTGTCTTATCTTTTTAGTGTAGTTAAAATACTTTAACATCACATGGGAACAACAGAATGAACAAACAAATAAGCAAATGCTAATATATTACAAATAAAAATAGATGCCAACAAATGTCAACTGACAGTGGGGAAAAGGTTTGGGCATGAAAGAAATAGAGGCAAGGATTTTTTTTTTAAATAATTCCTGTGTGTGTGTGTGTGTGTGTGTGCACCTGACTGTAGGGGTTAAAGTATTATTATATAAGTGAATGAAATATTTTAAATGTGTAACATGATGATGATGATGATGATGATGTAATAATAAAAATAATTTATTATTATTATTATTATTTTTGTTATTATTATTATAAATGTAATTATTATTCACATCACATATGTTACTATTACCATTATCAAGTATAATAGGAGTGAGAGAATGAAGTGACAAAGTAGTAATAATAATAATACGAAGAATCATAATTAAAACTCAACAGTAGAAATTAGAGGGGTTAGGGAGGGGGGGAAACATCAAGAATAATAGGGGAGTTAGACAGAAGAGAGAAAATAATAATAATCATAATAATAATAATTTGTTGTTATTAAATAAAGCTGCCCTGGATACCTCATTGGTCATGACGTGAATCGGCCTCCAGCCTTGATGTGCTACAAATGGGACACCAGAAAGAGATGCCACAGGACACAAAGCTTCGAAAAACATCCCTCGACCACTCAGGATGCCCTTCACCCCAGGCCACTATATACACGCCCACTTTTTTTCTTTTTCCTTTTTTTTTGTTTATTGGCCTTTTAACTGAGATATGTGTCTAAACCTGTGTGTGCTGCATAAAAAAACAGCAAAGCATGCAATGTAGAACCAGTGATGGGGCACAGAGAGATGGCAGTAAGGCATGAGCACTTGAGCCCACACCACACCCTCTCACAAGTGAACCACCCAGCACCGGATTGTGTCTGGCCCGCCCAATGGGGACCCAAAGCAGGCAGGAAAAAAAAATCTTTACTCCATCATAAATGGGTATATGGATGTGTTTGTGGTTTCCCTTCTTTCCCTCTTTCTTGGGGAAAGAAGCTCAGCGCGCATGCGCAAAGCATCGCAAAACCTCCGTAGGTTATGTACAGGAAACAGAAATGAGTAGATACCTTTGAATCTCCTAGCCCGAATCATTAATTTTTTGTCACGTGACTCCCATAGATGCTATGCACATGGGAAACAGAATTGAACGCCATAGCTTCTATGGGAGTCACGTGACAAAAAAATGAACGATTCAGACCAGAAGCTATGAGAGGTGAGCTGCTCATTCTGTTTATCATTTTGATGAACAAGATTCAAAGAACCAAGTCACTAAAATGATTCAAATTTCCCATCACTATATTTCATATGTAGTTGTTTGAGCAGTTAGTTATATATATATATATATATATATATATATATATATATATATAACTAATATCATTTATATAGCAGACTGCCCATACTGCTCCTATTGTTTTGTAGTTAAAAAAAATATGGACAGGCCATAAATACAATTAGCTGAAAACATCAGATGAAAACATACATTTTAAAATGTTAAGATAATTATTTTGTGAAAAACCTTAAAAAAATTATTTATAATAATAATCTTATCGTAAAAATGTTACGCTTTCAAAATGTTACGTTTTTATTGACTAAAACTAGAGTTACTTACAGGTTCCTCTGACTAAAACTAGACTAAAATGTCCAGACTTTTAGTCGACTAAAACTTGACTAAACTAAATATGATAAAAACTAACATGGTCATTTATCCAGGGACTAAGACTAAGACTAAAATTGAAAATAGCTGACAAAATTAACACAAGAAGGTTGGCAAATTTGTTTCAAACAACTACCTTTTCAGAGTAATGGACAAGTCTAATTCCAAATTAGCATGTGTAATTGTGGTGTCTGATTGTAATATTATTTTGTATAGAAATGTTTTTTGGTGTTTAGATTCTATAGAACATGTGGCATAGAAACTGTTTTCATTCTTACAGAGTATAGTCCCAGCTAGACCAGCTCCCCCAAGCCAGAGATCATTATCTTCCTACACTCCAAGGGCTCAAGGTAAGGGCCTTAATGTAGGAACAAACTTCTGTTCCTTCTTTTGGCAGTATTATCCTAACATTTTGAAAAGCTTTCTAAAAAAGCTTTTAGATTTTTTATTAAATCGTGATGTAGCAAGCAATTGTTTTGGTAAATATATATATTTTTTTACCATTTTATTTGTACAGCCCTAATAGGTAAAATCTTTATTCACAGCTTCTTTTGCAGAAGCAGGGCCACCTCTCTATCCCAGTCTTCAGACCTGGGGATCTGAAAACTCACGTGAGTGAAATCCAAATAATATATAAATGTATATTATAATATACATACTTGTTTAATCATTACCAGAGAACATAAAATCCAAAAAAATAGGTGTTTTATTTATTTATTTGCAAAATAACTGTTACAGTTCAGGAAAATTACCCCACATAGGTCCAGAATTACTGGCACCCTAGGTAAGGACGGGTTTCAAATTTTGGTTGATTACCCAAACAGTTGATTAATGTACATTTTATTCTAAGCAAATAAAAATATGTATTTTAAGTTCAACCCATCCAAGTGTTTAAC
The DNA here is from genome assembly GCA_028565275.1 of Leiocassis micropogon. NCBI lineage: Eukaryota > Metazoa > Chordata > Actinopteri > Siluriformes > Bagridae > Leiocassis > Leiocassis micropogon. The sequence goes on along the minus strand of JAOVVA010116587.1, from coordinate 2,221 downwards.
TTTTAAACGACCATCACGTTTTACTGTTTCACTGGGAGATACAGTAAATGTAGCATTCATCAACATATCTGCACTCAGACTTTGTTTTGTAATTCTTTGCTTTCATGCACAGGAGTCTCAAAACCTACTATTAGATGCCTCATATACATTTTGGAATTTGGAATTATTTGTTGAGATATAGACTTCCATAATTCCTCATTGGGAAACAATGATGTACATCTGTTTATATTGTAAATAACAGGATAATTTGGAATGGTCTAAACCGCTACATAATTGATGCATATTTATCTATAATTGCATTTGCAGGAATCACAGTCCTCAACCTCTTATTCCCCATAAACACTTGCATGATCATATACATGATACACGTGCACATGTTTGTTGTGTAGCTTGATGATTTAATGTTACTGTAAAATTTTGTTTAATTACCCATGAGAAAATTCTTACTATTGATAAGGAGAATGCCACAAAAATAATGTTTAAGAAAGCAGAAAAAAACAGATGCTAGTGATTACAAGTAATATAAATTTTACCGAAATGTAGTCATTTTTAATCATTTAAAAGTTTCATGATTCCAAGCATTCCTATCATAGCACAGTGAATGATTTGTGTGATAAAGATCCGTTTGTTTTCGCTATGTGAAAAAGCTCTTTTTCATAAAGTCTCTGCTAGACAATCTTTAAAGCAGAGGGGATGAGCGGGGCCCTGGCTGCTTTCCCATCTCTTCTCCTCTCTGTTTGTCATGTCAGTAGTTGTCTGCATTTTTTCCCACAGAGGGATGACAGTATCATTAGTACAAGGGAAAATTACACAGACTGCTGGCCAATAGCTGGTTGAGGTCTCTGAGTAAAGGGCTGGGACAGTGAGCTCCCATATCAACACCAATGGCACAACATTTAACTGCTGACACGGCCTGGAAAAACGAGCTCACTATACTTTATGGAGTACCGTATACTCCTGCATCCATTATCTTGATGGGTCTGCAACTATTTAGGCAGCATGTTTTCCTTCTTTGTAGGCCTTTAGTTTCCTTCAATTAAAACAAGGTTACGGAAAATAATTTTTATACAATTAAGTAACAGAAGTGTGTCGCTGTGTTTAAGTTGTAAACAAGAGGATAAACTACTTCATGATATTAACTATTTAAGTCCTATTAGTACCAGTACAACCCCACATGTACAGTACTTCCTCTCCCAGCTATATTACAGATGCCAGAGTGCTTACACAGGGGCAGGATGTGCTCCACGATGAATGATGTAAAGTACCTTTGTTTTGTGATTCTAAATTGTAAACTATGTCTGGTATATGCAGAAAATGAAAAACATGTTCTGTTCTAATATAAGCATCATGCAACACTTGGGGTCGTTCTTATATTGTATTAGAGCTTTAACCAAGTAAACAAGAAGTTTTTTCCTCATCACATGGGACCTTTTTAATTTTAACAATTGACATTGTCGCAAAGCAGCTTTACACAATCAAAAGAATTATTTAAGTTTCTATGAAATGTGAATGTGTATGAATCAAAATGATAAGACTGTCCCTGATAAGCAAGCCGAGGACGACAGTGACAGTGGCAAGGAAAAACTCCCTGAGATGGTAATAGGAAGAAACCTTGAGAGGAACCAGACTCAACAGGGAACCCATCCCCATTTGGGTGAAAACGGATAGCAGGGATTGATCTGCATCATACTGTACTGTGTGAGCCTGGAAGTTCAGTATAACAGGAGATGTAAAGTTAAAATGGAGTCCAGTTCGTTCCTGGAGGCTTGGGTAGACTGTACTATCGAGCAACTGAAGTCACAAGTCCTCAGAGAACAACTGTCTGCATCAGCCAAGGACAGGACCGTCTTCGTGAAAAAGTGGAACCGTCCCCAGTCACCACACGCATCCCAGGCAGACCACATGGGGCATCCATGCGCCGAGATCTCCAACCAGAAGCAGGACACCAGGACGAGTCAGGCAGCTCCAGAGAGCAGAGGGGGTCTGGATCACTGGCAGGTCAGAAGCGACATGTATAGCTTGACAGAGAGACAGGTAGAGGGAAAGAGAGAAGAGAAGAGATGGCAGTTAGGTATAATCACAGTCAAACAATGTATAATGTGAATGTACAGTATATTTAGTGCAGAGTGCAAGCAGGGACTCCAGCAGGACTAACTATAACAGCATAACTAAAAGGGAGAGCCAGAAGGAAACACAGACATGAGGGCTCCCTGAAATGTAA
>JAOVVA010116556.1:0-11375 GCA_028565275.1 Leiocassis micropogon | reverse complement strand
GTTCATTATAAAATATCTGTTGTAAAACAAAATAAAATTCATGTTTGCTTCAGCATTGGAAACAATATTGTTTTAGGCTAACTTTATACACAATTCATCGTTGCACTTGGTCCGGCTTTTAGATAAAGTCCTTCCATCTGGCGGATAATCAGTGAAGCACAAAACATTTATTTAAATTCCCGAATGTTGCTCGGCAAGTCGTGGCATGCCGCGCGCTAAATTGCGGCATCTCGCGGGAAAACATGCGCAGTCTTAATGGCGACATCTGTATATCATTGCTTGAAGTAAATACTAAAAATTATCAATATGGCAAATTATTATTATGTTTTTGAGATCATTTAAAAAAGGGATTTACAATACAGAAATATCCATCTTCTGAAAAGTATGTTTATGTATATAGTCGATACTTGGTGAGGGCTCCTTTAGCATGAATTACTGCATCAATGCAGCATGTCATAGAGGCAATCAGCCACTGGCACTTCTCTGAATTGTTAGGTTGAGTGTTTCTCATTATCCTCTTGTCAATTCCCCATAGGCTCTCTATGATAAAACGCAGTGGACTAACACCAGCAGATTATTTGGCACCACAAATCATCACCGACTGTGAAAACTTCACACTAAACTTAAAGCAAATATGGGTTATACAGTACAATGCTAACTGTGCTTGCCTGTCTATGTGATTTGTAATGTTAGCTGCTAGTGAATGTGTAGCACTCTTGTTAGCTTATATTTTTCAGTTGCAAATATATTGCACTTTATTGGTTTATGATCATATTTATGTTGATAAAAATGGCAAAAGTTGCTAAAGTTTTTATTGCAGTTTTGCAGTGCTTTTTTCAATGAACATCCAAAATTATAATGGAGTTATAGAATAAATTATAAATATAATATATAAATCTTTTTTTATTATTATTGCAGTCTTAAATACATTTTATTTTTTTATGTATTATTTAGCTGTTATATTTTTGTCATTTTGAGGGGAAAAAGAAAACACCAGCCATAAATAAATAAATAAAATAAAATAAATGAATTAATTGGCATCACACATTGGCCATTTGCTGAACTTATTTTTTAAGATCAGCATCAGCCATAAAAAAATCCCTATGGGTCGACCACTGCTCGTGTCTCTTCCTCCAGACTCTGGGACCTTGATTTGCAAATGAAATGCAAAATTTACTTTTACCTGAAAAAATTACTTTGGACCATTGTGCAACAATCTAGTTCTTTTTCTCTTTAGCCTAGGTAAGACACTTCTGATGTTGTGTCTGGTTCAGGAGTGGCTTGGTACTAGGAATGCAGCACTTGTAGTCTATTTTCTGAAGATGTCTGTGGCTGGTGGCTCTTGATGCACTGACTCCAGCCTCACTCAACTCCTTGTGGAACTCTTCCAAATTACTGAATGTCTCCTTTTACACTTTTCCCTTACATTCAACTGTCCATGAATGTGCTTTGATACAGCATTATTGTATGCGAGATTCACTTCCACACTATTTACATTTTTTCTAGATACTCTAAAGTATCTTAGTTAGTGAAGAGTATCACTTACTTTCTTTTTTTGGTTCCCACCTCTGTACTAGAATTGTTGGAAAACTTTCCCTGTTTCCTTATAAATATCAGCAGAAAATCACTGATGAGTGGAGAGAACTTTAGTTTTCCTCTGCATAGCCCATGTAAGTGGAAACTATTTAACAGTTTCTCATCAGTTAAATGGTATGAAATGAAAATTCACAATAGTATAGAAAATGTTCCTGAATTTTGATCTCCTCATTAGGTAATAACAGCTTCAAACGATGGTTCCATGTAACCTTAAGTATTAATTAGAATAGCAACATTGACAATCACTAAAACTTTTTTTTTTTTTTTTTTTTTTTTAACAGGAAGAGTAAAACAGTAAAAAAAAAAAAAAAAATCTGACACTCGTCTGCAAAATGCCTCATAATATCCAGTAGCAAGTTATTAAATATTTTTTGTTAATCTCTGTGAATATTAGGGAAAAGGTGTACCAGATGTCAACAGCAGGCTAATGGTGAAAAAACTATGGGAAACACTGCACATCCCTGTATTTGCCTTGGTAGATGCTGACCCACATGGTATGCATTGGTTATAGGAATGACAGAAATTTAACATGCACTGCTGTATGCTATGGGTGTTCTTTCTGCTTTTTAGTATAAAAACATAAATGATTATTAGTTGCATTATTCATGTGATATTGAATGACCTATAGTATTTATTAGGCAAATTATGGTTAATTATTAACAATGATAACAAATTTAGATTTTTGTTTCTTCTTATTATTATTATTATCATTACTATTATTATTAATGGTCAATGCAGAAATTCAATCTCTCTCTCTCTCTCTCTCTCTCTCTCTCTCTCTATCTATCTATCTCTCTATCTTTCTTTGTTTCTTTCTCTCTCTCTTTCACCCCCAGGGATTGAAATCATGTGCATCTATAAGTATGGATCAATTGTAAGTATGACCTTTTGCAGAACTGCAGTGATGTAGTGTGTCATCATTAAAAAATAAAAATATTTTTGCTTCCTTTATGCCCTAGTTTGCATTACTTCCCTTTTTCATATTGAACTATTTAAATTATTAAAGTAGCTTAAATATTTTAACTGCCTTTTGTTCTCAGTCAATGGCATTTGAAGCTCCCACTCTGACTGTCTCTTCGATGCTCTGGCTGGGCCTGTTGCCTTCAGACATTGAGAGGTTTGAAAATGCACTTCTCTAGGAATATCACAGCCGTGCTGAAATTCATTCAGAGAGATTACTTGAGAGTGATTTTGCTTTTATATTTCTTTAATCAGTTATTTGACACAAATCATTCTACAACTGGATCAGGACTAGAGATAGGAGACAATTCTGGGACAATTCTCCTTAAAATTATTTTTCACATTTGCAATCTAGACAATCTAGGCATATAATTGGCCAGTGACTAGAATGTGCTGGTTTTAAGCTTGATCGGCCTCAACTGGTGATCAGCTGATCACCCTCAGATATAACTAGTTCTGTACCAAGTGGACAAGCTTTCGAATGATGAATAAATGATGTAATGTATAAATCTATAAATGATTTACATAATGAATTACATAATAAAATATCATGTGCGTTAAAATCCTCGATCAGCCTTTATTTCCAATCTCTCTGAATCTCTCTGAAAATTAATCTCTCAAAACAGTTAGTACAAATAAATCTTCAAAATCACACATTAAAAGCCGCACATGCTTTTAAGTTATGTTGAGCACCATTACTTTATAATCCTAGAGATGGCACGTGACAAATAATAGAATTTTTTTAATGAAATTCTTTTTTGACCAGGTAGTATCTTTGTATTTTATATAGCTACATATTTCATAATGTATTATTTGTTAATTTAATTTTGAGCACTTTGGAGCTTCTCGATGAAGCTTACAGTACTTTACTTCAAACTCATTATAAGCTGCCTAGGCAAAGACCAGTCAAAATGCCCATGCTGACCACTGTACATCACTAAAATTCTATAAATATTATAGACCAGAGTGAAACTTTTTTTAAACTGAAAGTGTTTGAATAAAAAAGTACAACTTTTTGATTATCAAATTTATAGTCCACTGTTAAAATTTAGGCAAATTTGAGATTTGTTTAACTTGTTTGTTTGTTGAACTTGTGGACTTGATTTAAGATGAAACCATTGTGTTTATTCATACAGAAGCAATTTCAGTTGTAGTCTTAGGCCATTGTATGTGGCTACACACACACACACACAAATTAAACCCTCTTGTTGAATTGTAAAAAAAAAAAAATGCAAAACAGAAGCAATTTTACTTGTGTTCTCAGGCCATTGGCTGTGGTCATACACTGCACCATGATGCTTTGTAAGGCAATATGTATTTTGATACCTTTCTATCATAGCCAACTTTTTCAGCAATTCGGGAACTCCTGTAAAACAAGTTAGATCCTTTGTTCAAAATTAACTAAATAATTAAGTCATTATGAAATCAATAATTATGTAAAAATACAGTCCTGGGTATATTTCTTTGTAGTTTTAATACATGGGTAAACTATGAATTACAGTATATGATCAAGGTAAGGTGGAACATGGCATACCAGCTAAAAAAATATTAGGAATATTTCTGATTAATGCATAAAATGTTATGTGTGTCCAGCCTTGGGGTGCCAAAAGATGCTCTAATTCCATTAACAGAAGCAGATGAAAGGAAGCTCAAACATTTAAAGCAAAGACCATATATTTCTTTCCATCCTGGATGGGAGAGGGAGGTAAAGGCAGTGACATATTTTATTGTTTTATACATAATTTATATAAATACATATATTTGTATTTTATACATATAATCACACACATTTCATACTCATTTTCCTCATTTTCTTAAGCTGCTTTGTGACAATGATCACTGGTAACGTAAATAAAATTGAATTGAATTGAGTCAGACAATTGAGTCAGTTTTTTTTTTTTTTGCTTAGCTACAATCATATACCATTAAAATATTGTTGTTATTATTATTATCATCATTAAAATGTCATAAAAATCCGACCTTTTTAACCTTTGTTGACTGTATAAATATATTGGACGTGTGACAGACAAACATATTATAATAATATTGTGGCACATACTGTAATGTTTTTTTTTCTGCTGCAGCTCTAAAGTGCTAAACAGTTCCCACCTCTATTAGCAGCCTTCATGATAAATAGCAAAAGTGACTATATAAAAAGAAGAATTCACCTTGTGATATACCATAGATATTGTTAAAATAGGTTTGCATCATTACTGTGTATAATGTGTATAATATGTATGTAATGTGTAATTACATTAATTTGTAATCATTATTGTAAATGATCTGCAGCAGTTTTGCACTATGCTGCTATTCATACCTTTATATCAATAGTGGTGCAAACTTAACCAGTAATTGGTAATTGTTAATTTTTACCTTATCTATGTCTGTAAGATGGAGCTCATGCTAAGATGGAAGCAGAAAGCTGAAATCCAATCACTTGTCTCCATTTCTCCTCATTTTCTCACTCGGGTGTACCTACAAAATAAGTTGTCTTATGGAGGCTGGATATGAGTCCACACACTCTAACAGAGTTCCTGGTAACTGAAAAGTGATCACAAATAAAATAAATAAGAATGAAAGATATATTTTAATGTTAAATGTTGATTGAAGCAGATAAAACTTTCTTGTTTGATTATTGTTGTTTGAATTTGATTATAGATTTAACATATATTTTTATATTTTTATGTTTTGCAGACTGTTATGGCTCCATAGAAATCCTTCATAAGGATCCTTCAAGAAGGCAATAAAATCTTTTTAAACTGTTTGCACACTATTAAGTAAATAAATAATTAATAGTCAGTATATAAGTTTCAATTTAACAATGAGTACAGCATATGTAAATGTTTTGCATGTAACCTATGTACAGGTTTTTCTATGAAATGACTAACATATTGGGAAATATTTTGATACTAGATGAAAAATTAAATGTGTAATATTATCTTCAGAGAAATTGTTTTACCTTGGTTTGTTCTATGATGTTGAATTACTTTTGCTAAAAAAATGCACTTGCAAAAAATTAATGAATAAATAAAAGGACATAGATTATAGATCTTGTCTCAGTTGGCTTCCTCAAATTTTTTCCCAAGCTACACCACTGGCTGCCATAGTGAATGACTAAGAGTTAAGGTGACCTGACCTTAAAAACCAGTACATTTACAATTTAGGCATTTGGCAGTTTCCTTGAACAACAAGACAATTCAATTTGTTTTTTACTAAGAACGCTTTCTGAAATGCCTCCTGCATTTTGAAATGCGGAGTCATGATGAAAAATAAAGAGTCAAGTCATTAAATCTGCTTGTCTTGATCCCCATTCTCATACTCGCACTACTCATGGGGTGCTGGGAGTGACCTCTGGTCACTGGTTATTGCTCTGTACTCACTGCAACCGAACAAACAGTAATAGACACAGTTGTGTATTCTTTCCCACTCACATGACTTTTTTTCAGACCATGCCCCCTGCCACCACATGGTTGTCTCCAAGTACTTACTGATGATTGTCACTCTTGATAGAGTGCATAAATATTATAAGCACTCTTGATTGGATGAATCCAGCCTATTGCATGAATACTGTTGGTCAGGCAGCTCTGCCATATTGAAAAGTGTTATTTTCACTCTATGTGAAACCATGGCTAATGCATCAGTATCAAAATAAATTTTATTCCTAGCTTTCATGATTACGATATTATTTTATCTTCTTTAAATGGTTAACTTTGTTACTCACTTTCGGTGAGATAGTATTTTTAGCCTAAAGATGTTAAGCCAAGAATTTTTTTGAATAAGAATAGCTGAAAAGTTTAAGTGCCTAATTGCATGATGGAAAACCATAGAAAGAAAGCCGGTGAACTGATGGCAGGGTCATGGGTGGCCAAGGCTTATTTATGCACTTGGGGGAGAGAAGGCTGGCCTGTGTAGTCTGATCCAACATAAGAGCACTGCTCAAATTGCTGGGATAAAAAAATGCTTGTTCCTTAAAAAGGTGTCAGAACATACAGTGCATCAACAAAAATACCTACAACAGTGAGCATCAGAACTGGACCACAGAGCAATGGTGGTCTGGTCTGATAAATTATGTTTTCTTTTACATCGTGTGGATGGCCAGGTACGTGTGCATCTCTTATCTGGGGAAGAGATGCCACCAGGATGTACTATGGAAAGAGTGCAAGACAGCAGAGCCAGTGTGATGCTTTGGGCAATGTTCTTCTGGGAAGCATTGAGTTCTGCCATTTATGTGGATGGTACTGTACTTTGACAGGTACCACCTACCTAAACATTATTGCTGACCAAGTACACCCCTTCATGGAAGCAGTATTTCCTGAGGGCAATGCCCTCTTTCAGCAATATTATGCACCCTGCCACACTGCAAAAGTGGTTCAAGAATGGTTTGAGGAACAGAACAATTCAGGTTCAAGGTGTCAAATAAGCCTCTAAATTCTCCAAATCTCAATTCAATCAATCATCTGTAAGATGTACTGGAAAAACCAGGCCGATCGATGGAAGCCCCTACGGAATTTACAGGACTGCTACTGATGGTTTGGTTCCAGATACCATCAAAGTTTTAGTGTCATCCATGCCATGACAGGTAAGGGCTGTTTTGGCAGTAAAAAAGGGATGGTCATAATGTTATGGCTGATATTTTTGGTTTATTTGTTTGTCTGTTTTTAATTTGAAAATGAAGCTCTCATATATACTAGATCTATCAAATATTAAGTAAAATATTTGAATGTTTTCAAAAATCTATGATCTAGGCTCTAGGTTGGATGTTTCTCATCTTTTTCTTGGCTTCAGTTCAGATGAGTTGGCTGGAAAGTTCTTTTTCTCCATAGCCCAGGTAAGTCCATCATTTATTTGAATCATTTTTTTTTTCTAATTAAAAGATGTTTTAATATAATGTAGATCATTCAGCCCTAATGGCACACAGGCAGAGACTGCCTACAGTCCGTGCAGGACCATCTATTACATACCCATGTTACTGTTCAAAATACAGTAACCCACAGTTAAACCAATGCCTAACTCGGGGTTTTCACAGGGAGTGGCACTCTAATATCACTTTTCTGATGTGGTTTTCTTTAGGCCTCTGACAGCTTCATTCCCCATTAGGAACATAAAAGACTACATTGTGCATGTCTTTCTCTATAGTGCAAAGACTGTTTTACCTTCTTGTTAGATCAGCTAACATGTGCTCTGCACTAGACAGCCTATTTAACTGTCTTAATGGTATGGAACTTTAGATAGATACATACATACAGTACATACATACATAAGATGACTTAACAAATTAAGCTTAACAAATAAAAGACAACTAATCACCCGTTTTGGCTCAGCTGCACTCGTTGGCAATTAAATATAGAATTGATGTAAAAAAAATTCCTTTTTTGTTTTAAAAGCTCTTAATTGTCCTCAATAAACCGATGACTTGCTAATCGTGTGTTCTGCCATATCGTCAAAAAGATCAACATCTAAATAGCTCGTTTTAGTTCCTCACTCTTGTAAAATGACAAGAAGTGACAGCTTTTGCTATTGCAATTCCCACCATTAACAATTTTAAATTGAAACTTAAGGCCCATCTTTTCTCATTTGCTTTTAGTTTAGTCTAAGGTTGCCATAGGCTCCCTGTCAAGTCCACTTTGATCTTTAAATAAACTTTTGATGTCATATTTAATTTTATTTTTTGTTGGCAGGTTCACGGTTCAGGTTTTTTTTTTGCTTTTATTTATTCATTCTACTGAATTTTCTTGGTTGTTGTTTTTTTAACTTTTATAGTACTCTATTGTTATGTTTTGTTTCTCATCTTATTTAGTTTCATCCTTTGCATTTTGCACTATAAGGTTATGTGCAGTTGCTTGTATGTAAAGGTATTCTACTGGAAAGCATTTTGAGTCAAATGTGCTATACAAATAAAATGACTTGAAAAGACGATTCAGCATTTGCATGTAGCGGCCGCTCTAAATGAAAATGATGCTACTTTTGTTTATTTCATGTTGTAGCCCGATGCTGGTGGCCTGAGGAGGGGACATCGAAAAGCGGTGCGCGAGGAAGCAGAAGCGCAGCAAACCGGGTCTGTGCTAGGCTAAAAACAAATCCCGTTCATCATTCTTTCAAACATCTGCTCCCTGGACAGACTGCTGCCATTCAGCTAGACTGGCTAGCCTCGTTTTGCATCAACAGAAATGGAGCTCTGTGCAATAAGACTCGCGGCGGTGGCTTGTGTATTTACATCAACACTCTGTGATAGTTTCTAGCTATTGTTTATCGCTGGTTGAGTTTGTGACTGTTAGATGTAGACCTTTTTATTTACCACCACACTTAGCACTGGGATGCCCCAGAGCTGTGTGCTCAGTCCCCTGCTGTCCACACTGCTGACACACAAATGTGTAGTGACACAGCTCCAATCACATCATCAAGATTGCTGATAACACGACCGTGGTGGGTCTCATCAGCAAGAACGATGAGTTTAGCATACAGAGAGGAAGTACAAAGGCTAACGGACTGATGTAAAGTTCAGCACTGCTCGCCTCATCCCACCATCTCTCAGGGATCGAGGGCGGCATTTATCCAGGCTCTTTTCTGTTCTGGCACCTAGGTGGTGGAATGAACTTCCTCTAGATGTCCGTACAGCAGAGACTTTGACTATCTTTAAACGACGACAGGAGCAACAGGAGCAAATTCCTTGGTATCCACCTGGAGGAGAATCTCACCTGGTCACACCAGCTCTCTTCACAAGAAATTCCAACAGTGTCTTTTCTTCCTGAGAAGGCTAAGGAAGGCTTAACCTCGACCACCGATTCTCACCACCTTCTACAGGGATTATCGAGGGCATCCTGAGCAGCTGCATCAAATTTAAATTTTATTTGTCACATACACAGTCATACACAGTACAATATGCAGTGAAATGCTTATATGACCACCCGACAAGCCCCATCACTGTCTGGTTTGGGAATTGTGCCATCTCGGACCGCAAGACCCTAGAGCGGATAGTGAGGACAGCTGAGAAAATCATCGGGATCTCTCTTCCTTCTATCACAGACATCTACACGACAGTCTGCTTGCCATCCCACATGCCACCCGTCTACTCAACAAGAAAGGGCTGGCACACACACACACACTCACTCACTCATTCAAACGCTCACCTCTATAAAATGGGACGGGACTGCAACATAGACACAGATGCGCATACACACTGATCCATACAGCAAATTTCAACACCACCTTCTAACACCAGCACAGATATTTCCACAGATATTTATATTATTAGCACAAGGACTCTTTCTCGTCCCTGCTGCTACTTACAAGAAATGTTTACTGTTTTTTATCTGCCATGCCATTAACCTCAACTTACTATCACAGTATATTTCATTGTGTAATGTTGTTGTGTTGCTGCTTCTGTTTGCACATTTGTACGTGCATTTTATGTTGTCCTGTGTTATCTTTTGTATAGTGACTTTCCCGGCTGGGATCAGGGGCCCTAACGCAGTCCTCTCGGCGGCCTTTTCCTCTTCGGCAGCAGGCATGTGAAGGCGGACTCTACGCAGGAGTGAAGGTGCCGCGGGAGCTAGAGCAGGTATTTCCTGCGCTGTCCTCATCACGGAGATCAAAAGTCTCTGGGGCGCGTAACATCGCCCCACTCGCTTTAAGCTCCGACCCCGCGACTCTTTGCTGATGACTCTTTGCTTTCTAAATGTTTTGATCATTTTTTAAAATTTTATTTATCTCCCTTTTTCCGAATTTTCCGATTTTCTCCCCTAATTTAGTCGTGTCCAATTCCACCCAGTCACTGGAGGCTCCCAGTCAGGAGGGCCGGAGACCGACCCACGTGTTTCCTCCGATCCACGTGGCATCACCGGCCATCTTTTCGAACTGCTCGCTCACGCACCGTTGGGGGCGGCGTAACACAATCGGAGTAACAGCGCTATCCGCTCCCTCCGCCTGCGCAAGCTCATAGACGCCCCTGATTGGCTTGTAGAGCCGTCATTAATGTGGGAGCACTGAGTACCTCTCATCCCTCCCCCCCGAGAGAGCTCGGCCAATCAACTCTCTCTAGGCCTCCGGCTGTGAGAGGTTAACAGCATCACCCGGGGATCGAACCAGCGATCTCCGGATGATAGGGCGAGCGTTTTACCACTGCGCCACTCAATATTTGTAATATTTTAGGATGGCTGGAATGGATTATCTGCATTTACATTATTTTCTTTGGGAAAATGCATTTTGCAATACAGAATTTCGCCTTAAGAGCTCACCTCTGGAACAGATTAAATTTGTATGCCGAGGTACCACTGTAATCTAATACATTTCCATATTTTTATTTATTTATTTTTATAAAATTTTTCAACAAAACAACAGCAGTGGTACAGGTATCTCGACAACAGGCAAAATTTTGTAACACATTCAAATGGCTATAAATGCTTAAATGCAAAGACAAAAAAAAAAATTAAAAACAAAGTTACAAACCAAGTTTAGAAAGGCATAGTCAATGAGGACCCTCAAGAAAGTTCCAGAGAGAGGACCAAATTCGCCAAAACACCTCAGATTTTTGATGTAAATCATAAGTAAATTTTTCTAGTGGTAAAAGTGTGGTCACCTGACTCAACCACATATTGACTGAAGGTATCTGAGCAGCTGACCATAGTAATAATATACATTTTTTGGCCAAATATATACAAAAATTCAATACACATTCTCTATCTGGTTTGCTCTCCTCAGTGATGCACCCTCTGAGAAACCTGAAAGAGCTCTAGTTATAGGAGGCTCTATACTGAGACATGTGAAATTAGCCAGGCCTTTAGGGGCGCCAGCGGCAGTGGTTAGGTGTATCCCGGGAGCCA
>JAOVVA010116485.1:0-11379 GCA_028565275.1 Leiocassis micropogon | reverse complement strand
CGTTGTATGTTCCTCGCTCTTCGCTGTCACGGAGGAAACAAAATGATTAATTTAGTCATAGCAAACCAGAATATTTCATGAATCCCTTCATGATATAATGTTTTGCCATTATACGCTTTATGGCAACACTTTACTTTATGTACCACTATTTATCACTTTTTAAACATGTAATAAACAGTTGTTTTAATATTGAATGATGTATCGTCTACTGTTGCACAACACCATGAAGGTCGCTACGTTCATGTGAACAACTGAGGGAAAATCTCGGTTGTGCGCAAACATCGTATACGAGGGACGATCAAGTCAAACCGGGACTTTAAGCCGTTAAAAAAAAAAAAGATTAACATTTACAGAAGACTTCAAACACAGTACGGTGAGGCCGATCCCGACGCTGCAGTCGTTTTCGCCAATATTCACAGAGTGAAACGTCTGATACTTGAAAATCGACTGATAACTCGTCGGCAAGTTGCTGAAGGAAGAGACGCATCTGTCTGCAGAACCTGTACACACAATCATTCACGAACACCAGATATTGCCACTTCCTTCTGACCTGGCATCACATGTTTGGGCCATTAAAGGAGTTCCTGAGAGGCCAGGGTTTCAGATTTGAATCAGACAGGCAGTCTAATCATGAAAACTTTCTACCTTAATAGTGTCCAAGCACTAGTGAAACACTGGGATAAGTGCATTAGTGTATCAAGGGATTATATAGAGAAATAAAGGGAGTTTTTAAAACTCTTATAACTGTGTTACAATCAAAAGTCCCGGTTTGACTTGAACACACCTTGTACATATGTACTTTTTTTTGGGGCTGGATCTTTATTACATATATTCCCAGACACAACACTTTTATTATTGTAATGAAGAGTCATTTAATATAGTTGTGTCTCTTTTTTTTTCCTACGCGTGTGCGCGCATGTGTGACTTGTTTTTACACAAGTTGAAGGTTTGAACCTGAATATTAAAACATTATATTTCATTTTTTTCTCTCTGTGTTGTTGTACATCCCTGATAGTCTCTTATCAACATTTTAAACAATAAAAATAATGAAAATCTTTATAAGTTTCTTCTTCTAACGTGTGTTGGTTTGGTTATTTGTTTAAACATAAACAATAAGCAAAAAAATGACCTTTCGAATTTGGTGACCGTTGTGTGCAAAAGTTTTTATCCCCTTAGGACAATATACAGAATGTCATTTCTAGGTGTTGGGGCTTCTTTTTTTTTAAGTATATTTTGTCCTTTACTTAAACAAGTAACAAATATCATCCAACAATATGTATTATAAGAAAGCCTTGTTTTTTTTTTTTTGTTCCTCTCATAACTTACAGGCTTTTATAACATCCTGTAACAGCTTGTCTTGATTTAAATTTGTAACGTTTGTACACACACTAACCAGACTTCCAAGGGGTGCAATTAACATGCTGTTCATTTAAAATTCTCCAGATATTTAGAAAAAAATAATATTGGTCATCACGAGCACATAGAGAGTGTAAGACATGCTGTTTACCTTTGTTTGGAGCATATTTTTTTAAGCTGCTTAAACAGATATGTGGTATTAAATGTCTGTATCGCCTTTCCAATCTGAAAGAGACTCAATAAGGCTGTCCATCATATTTCATTTGTTTGTACTCTACTGTACAGGAGTCCTGTTGCATCTGTATCTTAAAGAAATAAATATGTAATTAAATTGAATTGTGTTGTCTGTCTGAAAACTTTCTTTGAAATAGTATAGTCACCCAAATGGAATTTATATATTTTTTAAAAAGTTGTGTTTGGTAAAAATAAATTGATTTAGTCACATGATTATGAAAAGCATTTTCCATGTAGCATGATTTTACTCACTCGCTCATCGTCGATACAGCTTTATCCTGTATACAGGGTCATGGAGAGGCCTGGAGCCTATCACAGGAGACGTGCCAATCCGTCTCAGGGCACACACAGACTCAAACTCACTGACGCATTATTGGAAGTTTTGGGAAGCTAATTAGCCCAATCTACATCCACTACGCCACTGTCCCGCCAGGTGCTTTTATGTCTTTTTTTTTTTAGGTTTTTATTGAATATCTGATTTTAACACTTGCCTACGCTACATCCTTTATTAAAAATCATTCATAGAAATGTCCGTTATTTTTAATTCTGAGGGATTTGCATAAAAATAGGAAGACGCGAGTGTGACAAAGTTACCAGAAGAACTCATTCTCCAGGAAGCTACAGCTGTTTTACCTATAGTTCTGTGCAAAAGTCTTGGGCACATACAAAAATATGGCATAAGCAAAAGATTCTTTTGAAAACATTTCTGCAAAAAGAAACTTCTATGAAGAGCAATAAAAAGTAATAAAATAACTCCCAAACAGTCAATATTTGGAGTGAAAACTCATTGCTTAAAATCAGGATTTTTAGACACAGATTTGTGCAGTTTTATAAGACAACAGCTGTTAGGTTTTACTGAGTGTGCTGGAGAATACGAGTTCTTCTGGTAACTTTGTCACACTCGCTACTTTATAATTTTATGCAAAACCTAGGAGCGTACATTAGGTTTTTTGTTTCCATCTGAAAACTGGTCTGTCTTGTACCATATTTTTTTCCCTTTACAGCCATGCATATATTCTCCTGTAATGTTATTTATTAATTTTTAAGTTATATATGGAAAGTTATATATTTATATATATATATATATATATATATATATATATATAAAAATAGAATTTTTTTTTTTTAGGAAATTAATGATTATTTAAATTTAAAACGAGGTTTGGTTACTTTCTAATTTGTCCATTATTCATGTTAAAGATTCTCCTGCATCTTATATGTTATTTGTCTTACATTATAAAGGTACTGTTTAGGCTTCTCCACTAGGAGGCAGTGTTAGTCCTCTGAACCAGTGTAAAAAGTGTAAAAAATGGCTTATGGAATGCTACTGTATGTAAGGAGAAATTCTGACAATTATTAGCTTTTGTGATCTTAGACTTCATGAAACTGACACTGCGTGTGTAGTGTGTGTGTGTGTGTGTGTGTGTGACAGGATTTAAGTGAAATCATTGTCATGCTGCAGGTTTAGCATTAAATGATTCATCAGAGACATGACTGTGATCAATTCAGTGAATAATTTCACAAAATGAAAACTACAACCTTAATGTCCCTGCTGGGAAAAAGAGAAGGGGGAAAAAAAAAACTCATTTTGTTCCGTGATAGGATTTTGGCCGCAATGGTTTCTTTTAAACATTTTCCCATTAGGATGTAATGGTTTCATTTAATTCCATTTACTCTTGATTTAGTTTCACACCCAAATGAATTGTATTGTGTCTTAATAGAATACCTGCCAGCTCCATCTTATATGTTGGTCCTCTTTCTCTCTTTGTTTTTTTTAAATCACAAGTCCATTAGGAGTACCCTACTAAATCACATCAAACCACAATCACTGCTTATTATTATAATGAGAAGCTTCATATTGTGATTATCATCCCATTTGGAAAACATGAAATATTAATAAAAACCATTACAATCCGTTATCAACTGACTATAGTTTGGATTAAAAAAAAACAAAAAAAACGTCATCTCATCATCACGTTGCTATGGTAACAGCTCATGGTCCGAGATCAACGTGGTCAACCTTACAAACTACATCACTGTACAAAAGTCTTGACACCCAGACTTTCTTGTACTTTTAATATGGGATTGAGGAACAGTTATCCACGCTTCAGTTTATAGTCCAGTCCTTGTTCCTATGCAGTTTCAGAGGAACTATTCTATTCGTCTCTCTGTTTTTTTGTTTGTTAAGCCACATAGTGAACTATGAATCAAAAATTTAACTCAAGGCATAAACCAATGAGAACCAGGTGCAGATGATGACAGATGATCAAGTCAGTGATTAGTTACACTGCTGATGCTGAATGCTGAGTGGTTGAAACAGACGAGAGGGGAAATGAGGTCGCTGCTGAGGCTGTTACATAAACAAGCAATTTTTCAAATCAAATTTCAAATCTTTAGTCAGGTTGCAGCGTATCGCAGTAAAATACAGGTCAGGCGCGAATCGAACCCTCGTCCCTGATGGTGCGAGGCCAGAGTGCTGACTACTACGACCCTGTGCCACCTCACTTCTTTATATGACGCGACACAGTGGTATAGTGGTTAGCACTGTCGCCTTGCACCTCCAGGGTCGAGGGTTCGATTCCCACCTTAGGTCTGTGTGTTTGCGTGGAGTTTGCATGTTCTCCCAATGTTTGGTGGATTTCCTCTGGGTACTCTGGTTTCCTCCCACAGTCCAAAGACATGCAGATTAGGCTAATTGGCAAATGAGTGTGTGTGCCCTGCGCGATGGATTGGCACCCTGTCCAGGGTGTACCCCGCCTCGTGCCCTAAGCCTCCTGGGATAGGCTCCAGGCCCCCCGTGACCCTGAATACAGGATAAAGCGGGATAGCCGATGAGTGAGTAAGTGTGTGCAATGGATTGGCACTTTTGAGAGAGAAAAAAATAGAGGAAAGTGAAAGAAATACTATTTTGAGCAAGACAACTTGTTTTGTGTAAATGGATCAAAAGTTCTGTGTGAGCCTTGTAATTTCTAGCAAACTTCTGTAATGTCATGTGCCGTGCGCTACATTACTCTTTCTGCGTTTTCTTCCTTACAGTATGCGTGCTGCTAATTTTGTCCTAGGGTGCACAAACTTTTGCAATATATGTATATATATTCTCAGGATTAAAAGCAAAATCTAATTCTGTGCCTCTACTCTGACATCCTAAGATCTTCACATGAACTCCTGTATGTACAGTATGTGTGAGTGAGTGTGTGTGTGTGTGTGTGTGTGTGTGTGTGTTTTTTCTCCTCCTGTCATGGTGCAGGTTTCTGGCAGCGCGGCGGCGTAGGGAGTCTCTCCTTAAATCTGATCCGGCTCTGATTGGATCACGTCGCGGGTGGCTCCGGGGTCAGAGGCGTGCGGAGGGAGGAAGCCGCTCTGTGCCAGGTTTCCCATCATCCTGTGGGAATGGAGGTGTTGGATTACTATCAGTTCCAGGTTAGTGGGACGGGGCAGGTGCTCGGCAGAGACTCTTTCTTCTCGCTCGGTCTCTCTCATCAAAGCAGAAAGACAGGTTTAGAGAGAGAGAGAGAGAGAGATCAGATTCACAGCACATGTCATACACTCAGTGTCAGTGTTATTAGTGTTTAATTACTACATTTGTTCTTTCTTTCTTTTAAAATTGCAAAAATCTGAAAAATAAAGACGTTTAGATGCACAGGCTCGTCTGGAAGAGTTAAAAATCTGCCACGGTCATAGAGAGATATCCCGAAAAGATAACCAGGTTGACTCTGTCTTCCTTTATCTCTCCTTCTATCACTTTCTCTCCCTCGGTCTGTCTCTCTTACAACCTCTTTTTTCTTACTCATCCATGTTTCGTCCTTCTTTCTCTCTGTCTGTCTAAAGTTGCATTTATCTCTTTCTCTCTTATCTCTTTGTCTGTTTTCTTCTCTTCCCTTTTATGTCTCTTTTTTTGTCTCTGTCTCTCTCCTCATTCTCTCTGTCTCGCTCTATCTCTAGTTTGTCTCTCTCCATCTCTGTCTCTTTTTCATCTTCTCTCTCTCTCTTACTGTCTTTGTGACTTTCATCTTTCTCTCAGTCTTCTCCTCTCTCTATAACACTCTTAGTCTCTCTCTTGCTCTATTTCTCTATTGTCTCTCTCTCTCTCTCTCTTGCTGTATCTCTCATGCGCACAGGCTTTGTCTCTCCTTTGTGTGTCTCTATACTTCTCTCTGTTTCTGTCCCTATTTCCCACTGTCCCATCTGTCTCTCTCTTGCCCCCTCTATGCTTCATGGTGTGTGCACAGTGTGTCTCACTGTCAGACTCTCAACTGTCTCTATCTGTCTCTGTCTCTCTGGTCTCTCTTTAGTGTCACTTGTGCTGGTTGGTGAATGTTAAGGTGTTAAATGTTACAGCTCCGTCCGGTACATCAGTGTCTTCTGCAGATTTTTCCTCACGAATCAATAAAGTACCCCCCTCCCCACTCTCTCTCTGTCTGTCTCCTTCTCTGTATGACAGTGTGCATTCAGAGATATTCTCAGACAGTGAGACCGCTGGAGTGAATAAAGGGGACAGAGTCTTTCAGCGCGGCGTGACGTCTCTGACAGCTGAAAAATAGGAGGCCCTGCGCAGAAACACAAAAATGATGAGAGAGGGACGCTGTGTATCTCTCGCTATTCATCCTTTTCAGTGTCAGAGAGATGCTTTCAGACACAGTCATACACTCCATCCTTCCATCTGCTGTCCTTTTCACCCATTTCTAGTGATCCTGTGGCATGCAAACACACACACACCCAAACACACAATCATAGGTGAATAATATCTTTATGTGTGATGTGAAGACAGAATTCTACACCTAAGAGCAGAAACTATGTCATGTACGAGGGGCGTTCAAGTCAAATCAGGACTTTTGATTAGCTAGACTTACAGAACACAGTTATGAGAGTAAAAACTGCCTTTATTTCTCTATATAATCCCCTGGTACACACTAATGCACTTATCCCGGTGTTTCACTAGTGCTTGGACACCATAAAGGTAGACTGTCAGCTTCAGGTCTGAAACCCCGGCCTCCCAGGAACTCCCTTATTGACCGAAAGATGTGGAAATGGCTTGGAGCGAGGTCAGGAATGGACGAGGAGATGTGGCAATAACTCTTACTTCAATTTACAGAAGACTTCAATCAACCATCAAGAGTTACACATGCTGAAAGTTCACGTGAACGTCATTCTCAGACGTACAGTCCTCTTTAAAACGGTTTTGCAACGTTCAAATGTTCTACTGCAGCTAAGAGTCTCATCACCGTACTGTGCTTGACGTCTTCTGTAAATGTCAATCGCTTTTCCACTTTGATTCGAGATTAATGTCATCACGAGTCCCGGTTTGACTTGAACGCCTCTCGTAGATTCTGTAACTTGTCCGCAATGATTTGCTTATCTCTCATCCTGCACTTACAGCTCGGCTGGTGCGTGTCAGAAGCTGAACACTTTCGGGTTCACGGGGTGTTACGTGACACGTTAAAAGTAAAACGTCTTCGTCATGTAAACACACACCACTTTCATGTACGCACCTCAGTATTTACAGTATTCACACACATCACAGATTTCAGGCTCCGATCTCACTGTACAGTAAATATCCCCCGGACCGACGCTGTTTTTACAAGCGACGTCGCGTAAACACACTGCAAGCCGTGAGAGCACAGCGCCTCTTTGACCGGAGTGAAGCAGAGCTTTGTGTGTCACGATCTCCTCCTGGTTCTAACACAACCGCACTTCTCAGAACTTCCACCTCCTTTTTTCTTTAGAAGCCAGGATGCAATTTTATTGCTTTGATAATCTGGTAAATATAGCAGGATGGATGATTTGCAACCTTTTTATAATACTTCACTTCAGGCTGGTGTTCATTAGGGTACGTGACACCTACGTGCTGTAATCGCTTCGTTACTGTGATAAATGATACTGCGGCTGTTTTCTGAGAGAATAAAAAATAGACTGACCAGAAGCATCCATAAATTAAATAAGTCCATAAAAAGGCACTGTCTATTCTGGGTTCATCTAGTTCCTGAATATCCTCTTGAAATCCAGACGTTACTGTTGTGTACATTGGAATCTCTCTTTATTTACAGTATAGCTGATAAATATACAAACCCGATTCCAAAAAAGTTGGGACACTGTACAAGTTGGGAATAAAAACAGAATGCAATGAAGTGGAAGTTTCAAATTTCAATATTTTATTCAGAATAGAATATAGGTAACATATCAAATGTTGAAAATGAGACATTTTGAAATGTCATGCCAAATATCCGCTCATTTTGGATTCCATGAGAGCTACACATTCCAAAAAAGTTGGGACAGGTAGCAATAAGAGGCCGGAAAAGTTAAATGTACATATAAGAATCAGCTGGAGGACCAATTTGCAACTTATTAGGTCAATTGGCAACATGATTGGGTATAAAGAGAGCCTCTCAGAGTGGCAGTGTCTCTCAGAAGTCAAGATGGGCAGAGGATCACCAATTCCACCAATGCTGCGGTGAAAAATATTGGCGCAATATCAGAAAGGAGTTTCTCAGAGAAAAAATTGCAAAGAGTTTGAAGTTATCATCATCTACAGTGCGTAATATCATCCAAAGATTCAGAGAACCTGGAACAATCTCTGTGAGTAAGGGTCAAGGCCGGAAGACCGTACTGGATGCCCGTGATCTTCGGGCCCTTAGACGGCACTGCATCACATACAGAAATGCTACTGTAATGGAAATTTAGTAGCTCAGGAATACTTCCAGAAAACATTGTCGGTGAACACAATCCACCGTGCCATTCGCCGTTGCCGGCTGAAACTTTATAGGTCAAAAAAGAAGCCATATCTAAACATGATCCAGAAGCGCAGGCGTTTTCTCTGGGCCAAGGCGCATTTAAAATGGACTGTGGCAAAGTGGAAAACTGTCCTGTGGTCAGACGAATCAAAATTTGAAGTTCTTTTTTGGGAAACTGGAATGCCATGTCATCCGGACTAGACAAGTCCAAGAGGACAAGGACAACCCAAGTTATCAGCGCTCAGTTAAGAAGCCCGCATCTCTGATGGTATGGGGTTGCATGAGTGTGTGTGGCATGGGCAGCTTACACATCTGGAAAGGCTCCATCAATGCTGAAAGGTATATCCAAGTTCTAGAACAACATATGCTCCCATCCAGACGTCGTCTCTTTCAGGGAAGACCTTGCATTTTCCAACATGACAATGCCAGACTACATACTGCATCAATTACAACATCATGGCTGCGTAGGAGAAGGATCCGGGTACTGAAATGACCAGTCTGCAGTCCAGATCCTTCACCCATAGAAAAAACATTTGGCGCATCATAAAGATGAAGATGGAACAAAGAAGACCTAAGACAGTAGAACAACTAGAAGCCTGTATTAGACAAGAATGGGACAACATTCCTGTTCCTAAACCTGAGCAACTTGTCTCCTTAGTCCCCAGATGTTTGCAGACTGTTATAAAAAGAAGAGTTGATTCCACATAGTGGTAAACATGGGCTTGTCCCAACTTTTTTGAGATGTGTTGATGCCATGAAATTTAAAATCAACTTATTTTCCCCTTAAAATTGTACATTTTCTCAATTTAAACATTTGGCATGTCAATTGTTTTTACAATTTGTACAGTGTCCCAACTTTTTTGGAATCGGGTTTGTACATTTAATCAATGTCTTCAACCAGGAAATTGTTTGGCAAAATAATTATACCTAACTGTCCTTTCATATATACAGGTGATTCTTAATAAATTAGAATATTATTTAAAAATAACTTGATTTATTTTAATAATTCAATTCAAAAAGTGAAACTCATATATTATATAGATGCATTACACACAGACCGATATATTTCAAGTGTTTATTTCTTTTAATTTTGATGATTATGACTTAAAGCTACTGAAAACCCAAAATTCAGTGTCTCAGAAAATTCGAATTTTACTTAATGAACAAAATATTTTTTCCAAAACAATTAGAATATAACTCAATGAACAAAATATTTAAAATACAGAAATGTTTGACTACTGTCAGTATCTTCATAAAGCTGGTCAGCAGAGGGAAGCATGGAGTGCTCTAAAACTTCCCGGTGGACGGCTGTGCTGACCTTGGACCTGATAAAACACAGTAGACCAACATCAGCAGATGACACGGCTCCACAAACCACCACTAACTGTGAAAACTTTATACTGGACCTCAAGCAGCTTGGATTCTGTGCCTCTTCTCTCTCTTCCTCCAGACTCTGGGACCTTGATTTCAAAATGAAACGCAAAATTTACTTCCATCTGAAAAGAGGACTTTGGCCCACTGAGCAACATTCCAGTGCTGTTTGTCGCACAACCCCGACCAAGTATTTATATTAAGTAACTTTTTTCAGTCCAACATTTCTGTGTTAGAATTTTTTTTATTGGTCTTTTATTGGTCAAATTTTCTGAGATACTGAATTTGGGTTTTTCATTAGCTGTAAGTCTAATGAATATTAGACTAAATTAAACTTATATTCATATAAATCTTGTCCAAACCAAACTGAAATTTTCCCTGACTTCTTTTCTGTAACTTCTGAGAGCTTTCTGAGCATTTCAGAGAAAAGCAGTCACATGTCCAATATGTTGTTACAGTCATGACATACAGTACAGTATACAGCCTTAACTATCACAAGTCTTGTAAAATCCAGGTTTAGTGCGTTACTCTTACACACAATATCATGACAGATGAGTGTATACATAAGTACTGTTTGTTACTTGCTCTGCTCGAGTGTAGAGGTGATCCAGCTGTCAGCCAGAGCCTTAATTCTTCCTGGAAGTAATGAAACGTTGTACGTTATTAGAGAAACATCTGGATTCATTCAGTAGAGTTGCTTTTACTCATGTGTATAAAGGCAGTGAGACACTGGCTAAAAGAACTCCTACAATAATTATTAGCTGTAAGTTAAAAAAAGAAAGAAAAATAAAGATTATTAATGTTTCAGTTTCTTTTCAAATTGGCAAAATTGTACAACTAAATACTGCAGGATAAAGTCCAAGAGGCCTAAAAGAAAATGCAAAAAAACGACATCTTAGCAAGCGAAATATTTTTTTATCTAACCTATGTATCATTTATCAAACCTATGTATCATTAAAAAAAAAAAGTTTACAACAAACTTTTTTTCAAAAATATTTGTACTTGCAATTTTAATAACATTTGACTAGAAACAGCTTAATAATCTTAGATTTGATTTGTTGTAAATCATTTTAAGAAACTATAGATAGGTTTGGCTAGATTCAAGAATTTTTCACTGGCAAAGATGTTGTTTTTTTGCAGTGCGTGAACTCTTCTCAGAACTGATTATCACACTACAGGACCATTACAATGGAAATATTCTTACATCTAGCACGACCAATCTATCATTTAAAAAAACAACATTTTACCCCAAACCAAATATAACCTTATTTCTAATGAGATTTTACTGAAATTGTAAGCCAAAAAAATCTTGTTCTACTTGTAGAGAACTTTGGTACTTTCAAGAAATAATTAATTACAACTTTAGTGAAAATTGACTAGAAAGAAAGAAAATAAACTCATATTTGGTATGTTGGCAGCTGTGGTTGCCAGATGTTTACCGTAAAAAATAAATGGTAGCAGTGTTTTTGGTTGTACGGTATGGCACTCATTATACTGTATATTTTACAGATTTTAATTGTTTTTTTTACGGTTTATAACTGTCTCATTAACATGTTTATATTGTTATAAAATCAGTTTATTCCCGTCCAGGGTTTACATTGTAAGAAATACGGATCATAACCATGTTTTTACAGCTCAGAACTGTCTAATTTAAAGATTTATGTTGTAATAATAATGGTTTATTTCCATC
>JAOVVA010116453.1:0-11381 GCA_028565275.1 Leiocassis micropogon | reverse complement strand
CAGTTGCCAACACCAGTCGAGGCCAGAACCATCTTCTAGGTAGAGAGAATCATCCCCAGACACCAGACGCATCCCAAGACATTTGACATGTGTTGGCTCCATCCATTAGCAGCAATGTTCCTGGCACCAAGTTTGTGCTTCATATCAAATTTGTAAGGTGTCAAAGAGAGTACCCACCTCTCCTCATGATGATAACAGAAGTGATAGCAGTCAGCTTGTCAGGGTCAGTAGTGACAGAATTAGCACTGACAGCAAGAGCCAGAAACGTTATTGACTCATTAGGTGAATTTTTAGATTTCAGGTCTTGAGAAGCAATCTTTAATGTTCAGGGGAAAGTCTACTTTAGATGTGTCTGACAGGAGCAATGTCAACGTTAGTGAGTATTAAACTGGCCCAATTGGAAAGGGCATTGACGTGGCAAGCAGAGGTACTGCAGCACTGTCAGGCCTAGACTGACCCCAATGACACAATTATTTAAACTAAACCTGATCAATCTTCATACAATTTCTGATATCTAATGTCCATGAAGTAAAAAAAAAAAAAAAAAAAAAAAAGTGTAAAATACTGTATAAAACAAGAGAAAATATATCCAATGCTGAACAATACTACCCTCTAGCGGCCAAACGCGGAGTGGACAAACTATCATCTTTTAACTTAAGCCTTACCTGTGAGATGAGAACAGAGTGGGTGTTTTTTCCTCAGAGCTCATGATGCAGTGTTTGGGACTGGACACGGAACATGGACCGTGCCAGCTATAACCAGGACTGGAGGAGAGCCCGGTTCATGAAATCTTATGATTTTAGTTCCAGTTTGTAGTGTGCTGAAACCACCATATGTACAAGTCTGAAGTTGCAGAGAAACACATCTCAGACAATGTTTCTGGACAAATTGGAGGGCTGTGTCAATAAGGGGATCTGGTTTAAAATCTGTGCCAATTGTATATCAGGTGTAAAACCAGCGCCATGTTGCGTGTAGAACAGATAGTCTGCTGTGGCGACCCCTGGCCCCCCACGACTCTGAGATACAGGATAAAGAAATAAAGACGATGAGTGAGTGAGTGATGAGACTTTTTAAATGTGTATGTATATGGTGGTTACTTAGCTGTTTAATCAGCCAGTCATCAGACAGCAAACGTATAAAATCAGGCAGATACAGCTACATGGTCAAATCAAACATCAGAATGAAGAATCATGGAGTTTGATTTCCGTGATTCCGTACGGTTGTTGCTACCAGATACTTTAGGTATTTCAAGATCTGATTGAGATGACTGAATCCAGCACAGATGGAAAATCAGGACGACACACAGAGAGCATCACATAGATGTCTTTTGGTGTCTTTTAGAAGTTAAAGGTGTAGATTTTCGTATTTTTACATACTGTATGTCTTTACTTGATTTACCTGACTGAGTGCCACAGGTTACCTCACTGTCTATAGGGTTTATCCTGTACAGAAAGTCAAAGAGGAAAGATTTGAAGCCTAACACAGGGAACTCGTGGTACGAGGTAGGTCTACCCTGGATGGAGTGCTGGTGTATCTCAGAGCATTCAATCACTCAAGCGAATAACCTAATGCATGTCCTTGAACTGTGGGAGGAAACCAGAGTACCCAGAGGAAACCCAGCAAGCACATGGAGAACATGCACTCCATGCACACAGACCTGGGGCGGGAATCAAACCCTCGACCCTGGGGGTGTGAGGTCACATTGCTAACTGCAACACCCCCGTTACCAACATACAACCTGGATTTTTGTCTTTTACTTGGAACCATAAAAGCGCCACCTGGTGACAGACAGCGGAAAGCGGAGTCAGAAGAGTTCTCGTTTGGCATGAAGTATGATGCTATCTAACGATGCTGGAAGTGAGTGAAATGGATCAATCAGAAGATAAAAGAATAGAAGAATAAATAATGATTATGACCTGACTGTTCTTTCTTTGAGGGATGGAAAAGCAGAGTGAAAGAAAAGATTTTAAAAGACATTTTTGTGGTGAGTGTTCGGTTGGTTGCATCTGTGTCTCATTTCAGTTCTGGCGATAAAACCGCTGGAGCAGCATGCAGTCAGTCAGTATGGGGCAGCGGTAGAAACTCTGGGGCCCTGAAACCCCTGAAACCCCTGAAACCCTGGGCCCTCAGGGCCCTCAGCCGCCCAGCTGCCCGTCACATTTACACGTCACGCCACAGAATTCATTATTACATCACATCACAGATAAAAAAAAACAACAACTGGGATTGTCAGAGAGCATGCATTCTCAAACACACACACACACACACACACACACAGAAGAAGGCTGAAGTATGGCACAGATATTAGAATGTGCCGTTATTATTATTACAGTAAATGCTGCTATTATTATCGGCTCGCTTGTGTGTGTGTGTGTGTGTGTGTGTGCGGGCTTTGTGTGTAGACTGAGAGCGGTGACCGTGGCAACAGATGTTGCACATGGCTGAGGTCGCTGGCACAGTCGTTCTGGGACACACACGCACACACACGACAGGCAAGCCGAGACGTCCTGTCACACTTCAACAGAATCTTTAAAACTTTACTTCACACACACACACACACACACACACACACACACACACACTGTGCTTAATGACATTCTCATGACATCACACTAGCCCACACGGCGAAACACAAAC
This sequence comes from Leiocassis micropogon, assembly GCA_028565275.1. Lineage (NCBI taxonomy): Eukaryota > Metazoa > Chordata > Actinopteri > Siluriformes > Bagridae > Leiocassis > Leiocassis micropogon. The sequence goes on along the minus strand of JAOVVA010116453.1, from coordinate 8,744 downwards.
GCACATTTTCCACTCACGGTATAGACGGAGACGGTGGGAGGCCACACACACATACATACACACACACACACACACACACACACACACAGACTGGAGCTCATTCTTTCCGTCCTCACTCTGCCACGCGTTTTCCCCCAGCCCTATAGCCTGTTTTGGCTCTGTCCATCCGTTAACCGCCCTGTCCTCTACAACTGATATAATACTATACTTTACTTCCATATGAGACTTTCTATTCTCTCCATCCAACACACACACACACAGAGAGAGAGAGAGAGAGAGAGAGAGAGAGAGAGAGAGAGAGAGAGAAAGAATGTGTGTGTGTGTGTGTGTGTAGTGGGGGTAAAAGGGAGAAGGGGAGGATGGAAATAGGAAAGGACCGATCTGTACAGAGACTGGGGTGTTAATATACACATAAATTATAGACTCCCTCTCTCTCTCTCTCTCTCTCTCTCTCTCTCTCACACACACATTTTCTCTCACATTTTTTCTTTGTTTCATTTTTATTACTCATTTTATCTGTCTATCATTATTATATCACTCTCATTTATATAGTTTATATCATATATATTATCATCCTTATTTCATTTCTTTCTATAATTTATATTTATCTCATTTTTTTTTTCTAATTATCTCTGGCACTCACTCATCGTCTGTACTGTTTTATCCTGTGTGCAGGGTCACGAGAGCCAGGAGCCTATACCAGGAGACTTGAGGTGTGGTATACCCTAGACGGGGTGCCAATCCATCACAGGGCACACACACATACACACACACACACACACACACACACACACACACACACATACATACATTGAAACAGGCCATTTGGGAACGCCAGTTAACCTAATCTGCATGTCTTTGACCAGAGTACCCAGAGGAAAGCTCGAGCCGAGGTGCAAGGCCACAACCACTACACCACTGTGCCACCCTCTAATCTCCCATCACACACACTCTAACACCAAGGATTATCTCCTGACTTCTGAGCAGGACACACAGTGGTAACGTTATAGTGGTAATGTTCCTTCAGGCTTGTTCCTGGTGTGTGTGTGTGTGTGTGTGTGTGTGTGTGTAAGAGCTATGAGATGTTCATGTTCAAGGCTGAGCTTCCACCACCGATCCTCACCACCTTCTATAGAGGAACTATCGAGAGCATCCTGAGTGGCTGCATCACTGTCTGGTTTTGGAATTGTGTCATATCGGACCGCAAGACCCTACAGCGGATAGTGAGATAGACGGCTGAGAAGATCATCGGGGTCTCTCTCTATCTGAAGACATCTACACCACACGCTGCATCCGCAAAGACACCAGCATTGTGGCTGATCATACACACCCCTCACACACACTCTTCACCCTCCTGGTATCTGGAAAAAGGTATCGAAGCATTCGGCCTCACATCCAGACTTTGTAACAGCTTTTACCCACAAGCCATCCGTCTTCTCAACACAAAGGGACTGGACTGATAACACACACACACACACACACACACATACATTATCACTCAGAGTAACTCAACTACCTCAAAACATTGAGACTGGTCTGTTAAATCCACAAATGCGCAAACACACTGATCTACACTACCAAAACTATCGTACACAGGTGGCTAATTAGGTCTCCAAGTTAGTTTTTTGTTAATATACGTATGCTGGAGGAACGTGGTGTCGTTTCACTGTGTACTGAACTTTATATGGTTGAAGTGACAATAAAAGCCTACTTGACTTGACTACTTGACTAATAAAGAACTGTTTTGCAGTTTCTATTCTCTCTCTCTTAATTTTGTCCTCCTGACTCCTCCTTCACCTTTTCTCCCTTCTCATCCCTCTCTCCTGTCTTCCTCAGAGCTGGAGCCGTTAATCCAATTAGAAACGTGTGAATAGCAGTATGGGTGAGGAGAAGACTGTGTGTGTGTGTGTGTGTGTGTGTGTTTGTGTTTCTATAATTATACATATACGCATGTAATTCATAAAACTGTGTGTTTGTGTGTGTGTGTGTGTGTGTGTGCGCGCGTGTTAAAGTCAGTAGGAAGGGAAAGGAAAGTACTGAGGCAGACACCAGAGAGAGGCTCAATGTGTTTCCTGAAAAGTTCAAGCTCTAAGAAAATAAATAAGACGTTTGATCACAAAGAGAGCATTCACACGTGCACCCCCCTCTTACCCTATATTACCCCCCAAACGCCCCCCACCCGTCTCTCCCCCTCTCGTTCACCTATGTACACAGAAACACTCCTTTTCCCTCTCCGGCTGCATTCACACTTGGTATTCACAGATGATCTGTTCACGCTTGGACAGAATCGGCTGCAGGTATAAATGGGGTCAAACAGGCGTCTTGTCTGATTCTACTCGTGTTTTATTTCCTTATTTCTTACACCATGATCATTTTCACCCCACCCCTTTTTTCTATCCTGTTCCTAATCTCTCATACTCCTGAGGCCTCCTCTCTCTCTCCCTCTCTCTCTCTCTCCACTCTAGGTTCATACTTCCTGTCTCTCTGTCTTTGGCCAGGTTGACACGACGTCCGTGCCACAGTTTATCTCATTATTTAGCAAAAAGTTGGAAAGTAATAATGGATGCGCTGACACTGATGCCATAAAATGTCTTTGCGGTGCTTCGTCTTACACGCAGCGGCACAAAAGAAAACCTGCACTTTGGGGCACAAAGCTCCCTTTGTGTGTGTGTGCGTGCACAAGTGTGCGTGTGTGTGTGCATGCATTCCCAATCCAAATAACACACACACACGCACTCTTGTGCACACACAATGTGGCCATGTGCCGTATATTCAGTCCCTTTTCCAGGGCCCAGTTTTTAGGAGTTGTAGGCTGCAGAGATGGTCCTGCACCTCAATCCAATCACAGAGGAATGCAAATCCTTTTAGAATGTATGTATGAGAAACATACAAGAAATGCAGAATTAGTTGTTACTCGCTGATATCTGTGAAAATCATCTAACAGCAACTTCAGCCGCAAAATCGAGACCTAGGTCACCGCTTTGATCAACTTTATCAGCTCAATGATTAGCTCTTAGCATTGGAGGTAATCTCGTTCAATCAGCAGTGAAGTATTGTCACTAATCAACACTTTAAGAGTCGATGCTTAGACATGTTCATTAAGCACAGGTAAAGATGACATATCTCTCAGCTTGTATTTTCTGCTCACTGAAATTATAAGTACCTAAGCACTATGACATCAAAGAGTGCGAATGGCCCTCTTTTTCCATCATTTAGGGCTTTTTGGAGGTCTTAACATGCTCAAAATGTCATTAAAATCAGCAGACAGGTTGGAATCTGCTGCCATTAGGATGCCTGAGCAGCTCGGCTCATTATTTTGGGCTGTTTGCAAAAGGCACCCAGTGGAATTTGGTATACTCCTCCTAGGGGATTTATACGATTGCCACCAAACAGTGCCATTATGATATATATATATATATATATATATATATTTTTTTTTTTTTTTTTTTTTTTTTTTAAGAAATAAACCAAATTAATGGCTTTTTAAGTTTTTTTTTTAATAAATAAAAGCACACAAAATGTTTGAAGTGAATTGAGATTTAAGATTTGCATAAGTCTTATAAGGGATGCATAGAGCTGACACACTTATTTTTCACTTACTAGCAAAATATTTATTATTCATTTATTCATTTTGTCACAATTTCCGAGTGGGAAACAAGAACACATCTTAAAAATCCCCTCGTCTGAACACTTTCAAGTCGTGTGCTGTTTTTTGAAGTTTCATTTACAGCCAGCTCGGACAAACAGAACCTGGCATCATTTAATGTAATACAGTTAATAAAGTTCAAATCGAGAGGCTTAAACAGAACAATAAAAGGCTGCAATCTCTGTGTTGGGTAATGACGTGTAAGATCGCATTCTCAGTCCAGATTCAGCGTTAAAGCCCATCTTTCTGCTGTTCCTGCGCAGACTCGCTAAGACCTTTGTGTCACGGGAAGACTCTGCCTCCTTTTTAATACCTATCTTGTCCCCTTGTTCTCGCTTATGTCTTTCTCTGTGCGTCATCCTGATTCTCTACGGCTAAGTTCTTTAACAAAAGAGAAAAAGGAAATCATCTACAAACGAGGATCGAGACAAAAAAAAAAACCCTAGCACTTTCTCACTCGCTCGCGTCTTCTCCCACGATTGAGCCAAATGGCTCAAAGCTTCATGTTATCACAAGCATGCCAACAACTGTTCAGCTGCACACACACACACACACACACACACACACAAACATGCACACACATACATAGAAAGAGAGAGAGAGAGAGAGTAGTAGGAGGAGAATGGTGGAAATGGAAAGACAGAGTAAGCCACCTACCTCCACCCGTCCTCCTTTTTTTATTCCATTTCACCCTCCCTTTCTCACTGTGTTCCTCTTCTAATGATATTTCCCATGAGTCACTTTGTGTCATATAGTCGTACACGTACACACAAACCTATAAACCGATATTCATTTTGTTGCTTTTTTTTTTTTTTTTTACAAATTCATTATGAAGTGTCTTGTTAAACTTATGCAAACTTGTGATTTTGACCGTGTACAAAAACAGAAGTGACTTAAGTCAACAAAAAATCTAAATATCATACCTCTATGTTTTTTATATTATTTTTAGCACAGCAGCATAAAACAGAAAAAGAGTAGTGAGCTTATTTGTAATCAAATGTTACAAAACTTTTTAAGCAAAAATATTTTTTTGATAATTTTGATAAGTTTAGGTAATTTTGTTAGTCTCAGGAATTTATTTCTTTAAAGAAGTTTAAAATATACTTACTATTTTGCAATTTTAGTAACAATTGACTGGAAATAACCTAATGATCTTATATTTGGTTTGTTAAAAAACATTATGGCTAGATGTAAGAATATTTTACTTGCTAAGATGTCTTTTTTGTTGCATTAAACGTACTTAAAATCATTTTAATTAAATGCATTTTCATCAACATTTATAACTAAAAGGGAAAACATGTCCTGTCCATTCGTGATGCGACATTATCTGTCTTTATCTATATCATTTCGTTATCTATCAATGTGTTATGTTATTTAATGTTGTATTTTTAGAGTATATATATTTATATATACACAAACACGCGCACACACATACTGCAAAGGTTAGGATTAATATTAAACTCTCAAACAGTGGTTGCGGTGGTGTATTGGTTAGCACTGTGGTCTCACACCTCCAGGTTGGGGGTTCGAGTCCCACTGCAGGTTTTTGTGTGGGTTAATCTGTTGTGTTTGGGTTTTCATGAAAATCTCATCTCCTTCAACTGCTCTTATTTGGCATCCATCTGGCGACCATCATTATAACGACTACTCTGATTGACTTTTAAGCATAACAATAGTTCATAACACAACGCTGCCTTGATCTAGCCCTTCCTAAATGTTAGAATATGTAGACAGACATTTTTTAGCCTTTTCACCCTGAATATGGTAGCGTTTCAAAGCAAAGCACACTCAGTGCAACATTTACAGTCAAACAAGCTTGAAGTAATTTAAGCAAATATCCTCAGTTGAGCGTTCACTTGTTTCCCGCTGACAGATTTGAGATAAAGACAAGCGTTTTAACAGATTTCTGCTTGTTGGTCAGGGAAGTCATTTTAAAGAATTTGACTACTCAGAATCCACTGGACATAAATGCAAGAAATGTAAAACATGGAACTACAGCAGTGGCCAAAAGTATTAAGACAGCATGTGCCATGTATCATAGTTCTCACCATGCAAAAATCAGGTCATGTCACTAATTAACTCAAGCCTATCTGGCTTATGAGTTAATTAGTACTAATGTTAATGGACAAAACTTTTACTTTCTGAAGCCAAGGTGTCCTGCGCAAAAATGGAGAATTCCAAATCTATCTCTGGACATTATCTTCAAGAAGCAATCAAGCATGCATGGACTGTGACACCTGAGTATGATGGCATGGCCATATTCCAGGACTCATAATGTAAGATATGGTTCTGGGGGAATGAGAAACCATTTTCACACATGGAAAACACATAAGGTCACAACTGGAATTACAAACTCTATAACATCATGCAGGTTAAGGTTTATTATAGTGAAATGAACATAATTTATCCAACTCCAAATATATCATCAAAATCAATCACATGAAATCAAGGTTTGCTGCTATATCTACAGTATATCTGGAATTTCTTCTGGATCATTATAGTATGTATGTGTGTATGTATGTATCTATGTATGTATCTATCTATCTTCACCCCTGACTATCACATCCCACACGTTACACTGTTGTACAATGTCCGTTGGAACATTCACTGGAATAAAAACTGCACAGAAATAAAAAACTGCACAGATTCACAAGGATGCAAGGACGTGTTAAGTACGTCAGAGCCGGTGGTCTTGAGAGAGACCTGAACCATGAGCTTTGGGATGAACTGGACCTGGAGCTTCAAGCGTACTTCAAGTCCCAATATAAGCGCCTGAGCTGGCAAATGCTCTTGTAGGACGTGTGAACACAAATCTCAACAGAAACACTGCAAAATCTAATGGAAAGCCTTCAGACAAAAGAAAAGCAAACAAAGGGGACATACAGGAGGGGTGTGATGGTCAGAGGAGCACAAACTTTAGAAAACTTTACAGTGTACATGACTTATTTTGAATGAGTGTAATCAAAGTGAATTTCAGGTGGACAGGTTTTGAGGGAGTCAAAATGGCGGTCAGCGCGTAGGTCGCAGTGACGTCAGTAAAGAAAAAAAGGCAACAGGTCCGCTTTGATCTCCGGGCCGCGTGCGTAGGACAGCGTCGTTACGTCATCGCGCACTCAGGTGGCGTTGGTGGTTTCCACAGTAACAGCGCGCGAGAAACGAGAGGGAGTGGGCGTGGTTTCTCTCTCTCTCTCGCTCAGTTGAGCTGAGCAGCGCGTTACTGTCGTGAATGTTAGAAAAGTCACATGGTTGCCAAAGTAATTTTAAAATAGACAAAATACATTGTTGCCAATTGTTTCATTGCGCGCGCGCTCTCTCTCTCTCTCATATTTTCTCTCACAATTGCTTAATAAAAAATATTTACTTACAATAAAACATTTTAAATAAACAAATTCATGTACTATAACATTACATGTACTATAATGTTTATTTGCATTAAAAATGCATGTAAAATTATTAACATGAATGTAAAATAAAAAAACAATACATTGTTGCCAATTGATACATTGCTCTCTCAATTTTTATTTTTGTATTTTAATTCACAGTTAAAATAAATATATTTACAATTACTTAAAATGTAAAAAAAAAACATTTACAATTACTTAAATACATTTTACAATACAAAAATACATACATTTACATTGTTGCCACTTCTTACACTTTCTCTCTCTCTCTCTCTCTCTCTCCAGGAGACGTGGGCGGCCCCGTGTGGTCGGGAGAACGAAACATGACACTCGGAGAGAGAGAGGGAGAGAGGGGGGGCGACGGGGGAAAAGCGCGCACGGGGAGTGAGTGGAAAAAAGGGGGGTGTTAAAAAAAAGAGAGAGAGAACACTTTGAGAAAAGAAAATCAGCCCAGACACGAGAGAAAGAGACAGACAGACAGACAGAGAGAGAGAGAGATTTGTTCCCTCTATCCGGGACTCGGTGTGTTTTGACGCTCAGGATGACGTGGTGCAGCTCCGTACCGCCGAACAGCGAGGTGTAGCCGCTCGGACAAACACACACACACACACCGGGGGAAGTCCTCTCTCTGCCACCCTGCCGGCCTTCTCTCCTTCTCCCCGGCTGCTGGAACCGCGAGAACCGCCGAGTCTCCTCGTGAGGACAAACTGCGACCGGGCCGAACTGAAACCCCTGAGGAACACCGAGAGGAACCGCGGAACGGAGGAGAGGAGTGTGTGGAGCTAAAAGCCTGGGGGAAAGTTAGTTCTCGAGGAGTTTGTTGATCAGATCCGGGTTCAGGAGGAGCATGAAGACTCCGGGGGACTCGGGTAACATCTTCATCACATTCATCATCATCACCGTCACTTTTAGCAGGCTGTTTAACTGTTTTATTTACAACTTTTTAACTTTAAGAGTTAGGACATTGAACACACACACACACACATGTAACCTAACTAATACACAAATAAACACACGCACGCACGCACAAATGTCTAATCTAACAAACAAACACGCACACACTAAATCCTTTATTTACTGCAGTGTGTAAGTAAACCCCGCGCGCCTCCCGCTCGAGCTCCTCATGCTAACTCGCTAACTGGCGTTGAGGCGCTCTCAGTCGAACTCGTTATTGTGCTCGACATTGCGGGTATTTTACACACTAATCCGCGTTTCTCATCGTCTCTGAGGTGTTTAATCTCCCCCGCAGTGTTTTATTAGAGTTTACAGGCTGGGGCTCAGGTTTAAAGCAGATTAACTCTGAAGCGGAAGAAACTTTTTTTTTTTTTTTTTTTTTTTACAGCTAGCTGACTGAGATTCCTGTCCAGGTCACTAGCACAGAGCGGCTAGGCTAAGGTGTGTGTGTGTGTGTGTGTGGTATTATTTCCCCTCTGAGGGGTGTTAGCTCGGGTTTACAGCGACTCGTTTCACACATATGGAGCTGTGTGTGTGTGTCTATACTCTGTGTGTGCGGCTCTGTAACGGAGTTAGTCTTGGGTGTTAGTGGTGGAGTCGGTGTCAGTCTTGGTGGTGGAGTTAGTCTTTAGGTGTTAGTGGTGGAGTCAGTCTTGGGTGTTGGATGTGGAGTCAGTCTTGGGTGTTGGATGTGGAGTCAGTCTTGGGTGTTGGATGTGGAGTCAGTCTTGGGTGTTGGATGT
>JAOVVA010116432.1:0-11381 GCA_028565275.1 Leiocassis micropogon | reverse complement strand
GGGGGGGGGGGGGTTAGGGGGAGCCTATCCCATGAGGCTTAGGGCACGAAACTGGGAACACCCTGGATGGGGTGCCAAGCCATCACAGGGCACACACATTTACATGCTCATTCATACACTACAGGAAAATTGGGAATGACAGTAAGCCTAATCTGCATGTCTTTGAACTGTGGGAGGAAACCGGAGTACCTAGAGAAAACCTACCAAGCGGGGGGAGAACACGCACGCAGACCCGAGGCAGGACTCAAACCCGCATACAAAGGCTAAACCTCTTCCACTGCCTCATTTTATTCTGCCTGCAGGATCCTATTAATAAAGGGGGGAAAAAACGTAAGCGGCCCATAGTACCAATTACTTAACGTTTCCATACTGTTTAGAGTTCACATCAGGCCTGTAGAGTAATGCCTGCACACTTTCTGTATGCACCACTGTACAGTGGTCTTGCATGTCAGTGTTGAAGTGCTGGTTAAAATGAACTTCTGCTTTTTAGGCAATTCAGACACGTGTATAAAAAATATTATATGTTGGCTTCCACACTCGAGGCTCAGACACGAATGTGAGCACACTTGACCTCAAATTCTGGTACATTAGAGTAGTGTGAACTCCACCATGCCCATCGATGTACCATGTATACAGAGCATAGTATGGGTAAAGGTGATTTCGAACATGGTACTCAGAGACCAAGATGAGACCAATCTCACTCTCGGAACTGCACAGCCAGAGCTAATAAGGTAGAGGGTGGTTTTTGACATTGTCTAAAATGTCCATAATATAAGGTATAGCGTGAAGGCCGACTTATGTACGCTGCTTCTTTGTGTTTATTAGTGGATGGCAAATCAACTAGGTGCAAGTACTGCAACCTACTTTATTGGAGTGTATAGAAACTAAAGCTGCGGCTCATCGATAGACTGTCCATGAATTAAGTTTACTAACATATGATCAGTTAAACCACATAATGATTTTAATCACATAACTCTATTAGGTACTCAAGTGTACTATACTATAAATAAAGAACGTCATGTAAATAGTTTAATAAATGTTATTACCTAGACCTTACAGTGCATACACTTAAATAACTTCCGTTTACCTGTTCTATATCTTTTTCTAGAAAAATTTTGTTTGCAGGGAGTTCTACTTGTTTCGCCATTGCATAGTTATTGTTCAATTTATTGAATAGGCCATCCTGAAAATCTTAGGCCAAAATCTTACCTGTGATTTACATACAGGGATAAGACAAAATAAAGATCTAAATACCAAAGAAAACAAGCCCAGTATGTGAATTATAACATTTGCTCTCCTGACTTTTGAGCCAGACCACCCTGTCATGTTATTATACATGCTGCCATATACATGTCTTTCCTGGCATCTGTCTAGTCCTCGATTTCAGTCATTTGAAAACCTGGTAGCAAGATTGGAGGGGCTGAGGTTTAGGAAATAAGCACCTATAGCACTATTTCTGATCTTATTGCCACACCCTTGGAAAAACCATTGTGTAATTGCTAGCTTAAAGGGGTGTACTAACCACTTAAAGGGCAGATTTGGGCAACAGTGTCTATATACAGGCTCCCCTGCTTAGAAGAGTAAAAGCGGGAGACAGAGAAAATGATACAGTTCAACATGTGTACAGATTCAAGGAAACTGTTTTATACTTTCTTTAATCTCAATGAAGGTTAAATGTATTTCAAAACTAGCTGGAATGTTACTTTTTACATAAGGTATGGTAAAGCCATTAAAAAAAACTTTCTTGAATTACAAAAAGTTTTACACCAAGAAGTTACTATGTCTGTGTTATACACAATTTAAATCTGCATGAAGCAGAGGAAGGTAAGGAGAAATCCACAGTGGCTATAAAACAACACAGAAGACTTGTGGGTCTTCTTCCATCAAACTGAAAAATGTTTTTGATTCCAACTGACCTTTATAATAATGGGCAAAATGGGACAAATCTAAATTATCATTGGAGTGGAATGTTCCTAATGCGATGTGCATCTGTGCTTTAAATTTTATAAAGAAGGGTTTCTCTTTCACGCTCTCTCTCTCTCTCTCTCTCTCTCTCTCACACACACACACACACTCACACACACACATAAGTAGAGCTCAGCTTTAAAGAAAAACCATTAAGATAATCAATATATAATTGTTTTTTATATTATAACTATCACAACTCAATTGAAAAATAAACTGAAATAATGTAGTTGCAGAAATATGCACCCCCCTAAACTAGTACTTTGTTAAAGCACCTTTAGATTTTATTACAGCACTCTTAAAGTCTTTTTGGGTAGGAGTCTATGAGCATGACACATGTTGACTTGGCAATATCTGCCCACTCTTTTTTGCAAAAACCCTCCAAATCTGTTAAATTGCGAGGGCATCTCCTGTGCACTGCCATCTTTAGATCATCCCACAGATTTTCAATCGGATTCAGGTCTGGGCTCTGGCTGCGACATTTCAAAACTTTAATCTTCTTCTGGTGAGACCATTCTTTTGTTGATTTGGGTGTATGTTTTGGGTTGTTGTCATACTGAAAGATGAAGTGCCTCTTCATCTTCAGCTATCTAGCAGAGGCCTGCTTTGGCTGTTTTGAGCCAACATTGACTGGAATTTCATGATTCCCTTCACCTTGACTAAGGTCCCAATTCCAGCTGAAGCTGCCACCATCATGCTTCACTGTGGGTATGGTTTTCTTTTGGTGATCTGAAGTAGTCTTTTTGCACCAAACATACCTTTTGAAATTATGTGCAAGTTCTACCTTGGTTTTATTAGACCATAACACATTTTGCCCACATGCTTTTGGGAGACTTCAAATGAGTTTTTGCAAAATGTAGCCAGGCTTGAATGTTTTTCTTCACCCTCCCCTGTAACCCAGACCTATGAAGGATACAGGAGATTGTTGTCACATGTACTACACAGCCAGTACTGGCCAGAAATTCTTGCAGCTCCTTTTAATGTCTCTTGGCAGCCTCCCTGACCAGATTTCTTCAAATAATTTTTTGCAGGGACATCCAGTTTTTGGTAATGTCACTGTTGCACCATATTTTCCCCACTTAATGATTAAGTTGCATCTTACAGCAAAATCCATGGTCCAAAGAGAGGCTCCAAAGCATCAGAGGGATGAATGTCAGGAAAGGCCTACTAGAACAGCTAAACTCTATTTGGGGTACCTTAAATGATGGCAGGTGACTCCTATTTAACATGTGTTTGAATGTGATTGCTTAATTCTGAACACAGCCACATCCCCAGTTAGAGGGTGTGCACACTTATGCAATCACATTAGCCCCCTTGACCATACGTTAATAAAATACCTGGATAAGATAAGATGCTAATCAGTATCTTACTGACTCCAATATGGAGTTAAAGTTTCAATGTCTGGGACACAAAAATGGCAATAAGAGTCTGTTTCTCAACATGTGAATCTGAGGGGAGCGTGTCTCTCCAAGTCCAATAATAATTGTTTGTATGGGTTTTAAGTGTGTGTGTTTTCATTAACTGGTGCTAAGAGCCTGGTCTTCAGGTTAGACGCGTTATTTGATCAGTATACAAAGGAGGAGCCTATACACACACCGAAAAATAGAAAACTCTGTAGTATCTGAAGCAAAAGTACAACTCACAACAAAAGTTCTAAAGAACGAATAGTTATTAAATACTAACAACAATACACACGGGACAATTCTGCTTTGCAGTTTGAAACTGTGGTTTAGGAATAACAAATATAACATAAACTGAATAAATAGCCAACACCTTGACATTTCTTTGTATAACATTTCTTTGTTTTAATAATAGACTATATCTTTGAGTCTTGAGGCTTTTCCTCGTGTTTAATTTTTGAAGCGAAGCTGTAGGGTGTGTGTGTGTGTGTGTGTGTGTCTCTGTGTGTGTGTGGGTGGTTTGTGGGCTGTGTTCTAGCTGAAATGCCCATGTAAGATGACGCAGAAGGGGATGAAGTGAGGAGCCGTTAGCAAGCAGGCCGCTAGAGAGAGGAGAGAGAGGAGAGAGAGAGAGAGCGGACGTGGGGCGTGGGCTACAGGAAAGAGCCCCGCTGAAGAAAACCGGCGTTTTCTTTCTTTATCTTTTACAAACTTCTGGAACAATTTAACGGCATGAGTCGAGGTAAGGTTACGGTGGGGTCCCCCCAGGACACGCTGATAGAAATGAGCGAGACCGCTTCACAAACTGGAGGTGAGTCTCACACCTCTCTCTCTCTCTCTCTCTGTTTTCGAGACGAGATTTCGATAACGGTGTTTAAGTCGACGAGTTCAGGAAACTTTAGTTTCGCCTACTGTTCAAAGTTAGCTGACTTAATTAGACTTAAGTAACTCACACGTAGACGCTGATGTGTTGTCCCATACTAGATACCTTATTCCTATTATTTTTTAACAAGTTGTGTTTGTGCGCCATTTCTGAAACTGTCCAAACGCAGTGGTAAAGTTAGCCCATGTGATTCATAGTTAAAACCACGGACATGCTGCTGGAAATAGAACCATATTTAATGTTTAATATGTCTTTCCTAAAGTAAATAGTTAAGGTTCTGTTTTCTGTTTTGTGTGTATATATATATATATATATATATATATATATGCGTGCGTGTGTGTGTGTGTTGGTAAATCAGGCCTAGACGTGTGCGTCAGTAGACTAGGACACCGTGGATAACGGATTATTATTTGAGATAAACATTTAAAATACTGTCCGCTTCAAGTTCCGTAATTGTAGGTCTCTCTCTCCCCCTCTCTTTGTGAGTGGAAATAGTCTGTCACTCGGTTATAGCAGCTGGTATTTCCTTAGTCATCTGCCTAGGAATCTGGGAAAGCCCTTCTTAATCTTAGCAAACAGAAAACAAAAACACTTAAACAACTCTACTTAACCACGCAAGACTGTTTACTGTCAGCAAGTTCTTGTTTTACTTTAATCGTTTTTCCCATGATGCAATAGTTTTCATGTAAATTAGAGCTGATTATTTAAATAAAAACAAATTATTTAAAAGAGTTCATCCTCATTCTTAAGGGTTAGTATTGCCTTGTATGTTTCCTTTGTCAGGGAAATGTTTCCATGTTCATAATTACATCCATAAAACTGCACTTTCGACCATTACAGTAGACTAAGAGTTCAAATCTTGTGTGCACGGTCAATCAATAAACTATTAAAATGTTGCACTTGAAAATGTTCAGTGTCTCTTTTACATTTGTATAGTATATTCAGAGAAAAAAGAATAATGTTTAATTGAAAGTGAGAGGTCACTGCATGAGAGCTGAGTACATTTATAGACACTCGGTTGTCATTGGACATGTAATTGATTTTTATGTTTACAGCCAGATTGCTCTGTATATAAAAAGATAATTAAATCTTCATGGCAGTTTATCACCCCATTATCACCCCACCATGACCTGTAAATACAAACATACTTTGTACTCTGTTATCACACAATAATCATGTGTGGAGATAGAGCTTCTTAGGAAATTACTTTGTTTTCAGCTTTTGCAGAGTGGTTGCTATGGCGATAGAGGAGGAGTGGAGGAAATCGAGTACTTTTTTAGACATAGTCAGACTCCTGTAGTTACTTGAATCGAATTCATTTCCGTTTTCATTTTTACCACACGTATTGTGTGCGTTTCACACTGTGTGATGGAGAGTAAGCACTCTGACAGCAGCGGTGACTTCCTGAATCAGCAGTTTGAAATATGAGGCTGTTAGTGTAGAGAAAGGCCGCCATGGTTTTCAGCCCCAGCAGAGTTGTCCTCTGGTGGCTCATCCTCTGCAGTCTTACCAGTGACCTACCACATATAGGGTGTGTCATAACCTGATAATGAGATACTTGCAGTTGTAAATTTTACTAATTATCTACAGGAACAAAAGCTTCTTATCTTGTGATTAGTTTATCTTTAACTAAGGCTTTTGGCTTCGTCAGTCAACAATATCATCATCCAAAGTTATGTACAGTATCTGCTGTATAATGAAGTTAAACTTGTTATATTTCTGGAACCACAAGTGTAAATAAGTGGTGACTTTTTGATGTTTACAATCAGGCTCATTTCACATTTTTAAGTGTAAAAGTTTGTGTAAGTCTTGTTTTCACCAATCACAAGACAGATGCTTATCCTTCCCACATTTCTTTTATCAAACATATGCATTCTTGTTTCTTCAAGTCTGAGCAAGCTAGCAACCAAGTGGCGACAACCTAGCAAGTCAAAGCAAATTTCGTAGCGCAAACTGAATTCAGATTATTTAGGGACAGATAAAAAGAATCAATATTTGGCCAAAAAAAAAAATATCAATATTTATACACTACACACTTTCATTATTGTGTATAGTATGGAAAATCTTGTTTGTCAGGCTCGTTATTAAAAAAATAAGTCATTCTTCTGGTTTAGCTAGATTTTGAGGCGTGCTTGTGTTTTTAATTTAAACTTTTTGATATTGTTGTATATCCAATACATATAGGGTGATTAGATTCTAACTTTTTAGTGTAGCTCATAATACGAGGCAAAGAGGTCAAGGCCACTGACCTGACCTCCAAACTCAACAGATCCTAAACCGGTCGAGCACCCATGGGATACACTGGGAAAGCGAACCTGATCCCTGGAGGCTCCACTCAGCACCTCACAGCACTCAAAGGCTCAGCTGTCAACATCCTGTTTACCACCGTATACCTGTACACACTACCATAGCACACTTAGACAAGGGGCGAGAGGTTCCCTGGTCGCACAAGGGGAATCTGAAACCTAGGTGGTTTTAATGTTATAGCTGATATTCTTGAATTTATTTTATTTACCTATTTACTTTATAAAGTTGTCCTACAGTTTATATATCTTCACAGTGCTCAATGAATATGCAAGGTTAGAAGTGATGCAGGTGCTGGTACAGTCATGAATACAAGAATACAAACATCTGTGATGGTTTGTGTTTTTTTTTTTTACCCACTCAAATGGGCCTACATGTTCCAATAGTGTGTAGAGCTCTTGCGTTCCAAAAGCAAAATCTTCATATATTTTTTTCTGGCAAGCTCGTCGGTCACAGATAATACCTCAAACCAAACAATTATGAATCACTTGCTGAATTCACTAGAAAGTGACTTTACTGAGTGCGTGACTAGAGATCAGATAATGGTGTGTTGAGAAACTTCAGTCATTCAACACTAGTGATTTTTATCAAGCTCCAGCAGTGCTTTATAACACTTTTGAGGACAGTGCACTGTTACAGTGTAACTATCATTTTATAAAATTTAGTAAAACTAGTGCGAGTCTCTTGTGAGGGAGGCTGGAAACGGGCAGTGGATGTGAGTTAACTTTTATTTATCACTTCGTTGTTATTGTAACAGTTGCTTTTCAGCCACAGTCATTTTTCTCTCACACTCGGAGCAGCCGAAAGACCAACAACAGCACACGCACATTTGTGCTGCTGTGAGTGAACGTCTCTCTTTGGTTCTCTTTCTTTCTCTTTCTCTCTCTTTCTCTCTGTCAACACCAAAAACACCAATATCAACTTACTATCAACCGCTCACCCAGGCACCCACTCCCACAATTAGACTGAAAAAAAAAGCTAATTTAATCTTTGAGGAAGCAGTGATTTAGCGTAAAAATATATCAAATGCTTACTGAATACAATTGGAAGCATAATAATTCTAATCTAAAAAAATAATAACGGGCCCAATTTAATCCCTGCATCTACTCTAAATTAGCAAACATAACACAAGTATGTTATTTATATGTTTATCGTGTTAACAGTCACTACAGAAGTATGATCATGAACAAAGTCTAGTCCATGACCAGGATTAGCCTTGTCCCCTTACTAGATGGCTGATAACCACAAATCTCTTTTCTTTTTATCAGATAGGAACTGATAGTTTTTGATTGTGCATGTTGTGGCCTTCCCATGCACAACAACCATTCTGCATTGATAAACCTCAGAGAGATTGCCAGACAAAATGGCACCTGGTCTGATTTTACATCAGGTCTCATGTCTGCAGCTGTGCATACGTGCATACATGTGTGTGTATGTAGACTTTCAGCTTTGAGATAACGAGGAGTGTGGAGTTGATTAGGTTTAGATTTTTATTACACTTCACACAATACAAATACACTTATAACACATAGCCTACTTTATCATGCTGTATGGTAATAAAGTGATGTTCTATATTGTTACTAGTGATGCACTAATATCAGTATAAGTTTTCAGTCTGATACTACACAAATTTATTCATACTCACAAAATTGTTTTAATTCTTCTGCACATATACCACCTCACTGTTTACTACACACTTAGCGGAACAGCAGTCAGGTCAACTTGTTTTTATTTCTCCCATCTAAGTTTATCAAGTAAAAGTAAGGTTCATTTGATGTGCTACCTTAAAAGTGTAGCTCTTGGTCTGTTTGGGGCTTGCTTGCTTGACAGCAACAGTGTTCTGTGGTAGTCGTGACATTTTTTTACATTTTTTTTTTGAGTGTGTAGTTTGTCATGACTTTGGCAATAATGTTTCAACACTGTTGTTATTATTGAGTGGTTGCCACGGAACTGAAGGAACCCTCAAAGGCAAAGGAAGTAGTTTTCTGCCCAACAAAATGTATTTACTGTTAATTAGAGTAATGTTAAATTAACTCGCTTTTCCACTAAGCAAAATTGCATGTAATATAAAATATTATTTTTCCTTATGTGAAAAAAAACAACAACTAATAATTACCAAAGGTGGTTGAGTTCACTTCACAAAGAGGTGCTGTGAATGGAAGGCAGTTTCAGGGTTCATGCACTGGCAAAGCATAATTAGGTGCATTTGGTGATCTGCTACAGACATAGGACATCTTGAAAAGTTCTGTTCATGCTGTATTCTGGGACAGTGGCAGGTCCTGTTTTCAGTAACCAAATGTATCTGGGCTGACAAAAAGCATCCCTAATTGTTATTTTTTAACAGTTTCCACTGTTGCCATTACAGACATAATTGGTCAGTGAGATGTTTGCAGAAAAGGTGTGCTTTTAATACAGTATATTTGCTTAAGTACAAGTGTTTTTTACATAGATGGCATGATACAGTAGCTATGTTGCACGTTATGCCCTTACAAAGTATGAAATCCCCCCAAAATATGCATTTAACCTCAGCACCCTCTGTGAGTAATGTAGTCTGTATCTAAGATATTCTAACTAGGCATGAGATGATGCACCAAAGCCACAATATGAGAAATTTCCTGCTGCAGGCTCCATGAGATTATATTAACCTGAAGCAGTATTGGAACAAATAAAAATTTGAATGAAGACAAAAAAAATCAGTCCATGGTAATGTAATTATATTGAATTATAAATACGAGAAGATGCCAGAAGAATTCCTTGTCCCTCTAAGTTTTGGTTATGGCAGTTCTATGACAACACAACATGGTGGTGTTCAGTACCTATTCTTTAAACGGCTACTCTGCTTATGAGCGGTGTATTCTGGATAGCTTAAAAATCTTTTCTTGTGATGAACTACAGTATAGGTCATTTCACTGTTTTTAAAAAATAATAATTTTAAGCCAGTAGGCCATGTCATGTGGATTTAGCAAATTCAAACCCCGCCGATGCCACAGCCCATGGGGGAGTCCAAGGGAGAAAAATTGTCCGTGCTTTCAGGAAGGAGTGGCATACTTTTTCCCCCATCACCACAGCAACACTCATCAGTCATAGGCATCTGTAATGTAATGCCATGGGTGGATAGAATGTTCCTCTAAGTGTGTTATGCCATATACGGCATGTGGAGCAGTTTTGTGGCTGTTGTGTGATCACGGGCTGGGAGGCTCAGGCTAATGGGTGAGAATTAGCCATGGGAGAACTTGCGATTTAAACTGTGATAGTTAAATCTACTATTTTGTATTCAAATATTTTGTCTTCATTTAGACTATCAACTAATAGCACAAATGATCTCATTAGGAGGACGTTGGCCAATATTTATCACATCAAAAATGTTTTTTATTTAAAGTAATAATCTGATGGCAAATTCTACATAAATTCCAGACTATGTGTATACTATCTGTAATAAATTGGTTCCTTTTGCAATCCAAAACTAGTTTTGTAGATTAATTGTACAGCATTAGGAGAAAACAAAATGGAAAATTCAAACCCCAATAAATAAAAAATAAAGTGCTGTTTATGCTACTATCTCTGTTGTTAATGCCTGGTATTTAAGAAATGGTAGAGGACACAATAAATATTAAATATTCATATTACATATTTGTCTCACCAGTGTTTTGTATTGCAGTACTCACAATAATGAAACTCTGTCTAATGCATAGTACTAACCATATGCTCAACTCAGTTGTCAGTTTTTTTCCAATGCTTTTCCCAAGCATTCAGGTTTCATTTGTCAACTCTTTTTCATAGGTATCATTTATAGAGGTCATATAAAATATGACAAATAGAAATTTCTTTCAATATAGAAATAAAAAAGCCACAACTTTTTATGTTCTAGTAAAGAGTTGAAAAACACTGCATGTGTAAAACTGGAGACATGCAGATTAGTCTAACTGGTGTCCCAGGTGATTAGTGATTGTGCTCTGCAATGGATCGGCACCCTGTCCAGGGTGTACCCCGCCTCGTGTCTAAAGTCTCCTGGTCTCCACCGCTGAACCTGTACAGGATAACTCGTATAGAAGATGACTGCATGAAAAAGTTTTTAGAGGGCTTCCTTCCCTGTACTGTATGTTACAGTATAAACTGGTGTGAGTTTGTGTGTGTACTCACGAGAACTCTAACAGGACCCAACAATTGATTTATATAGGCATTATATCAACCATGTACTGTTGTAGCCCTCCTCCTTTTCACAGTTACTATGTGTGGTTCCTCTTCGGTGTTGGCAGGTCTGATTTCTCAGTTTCTGTTTGAGAGAGTTTATATTGCTTTGCTCCAAGCTACTAAAAATACAAATCATTTCATACATTTGACAATACATTATCAGTCAGTACATAAGTTGTTTACAGATTAGAAGTTGAGTAATTGTGTTGGGCAACTGTCTGTGATGATTTAGCCAAAAAGCCTCAAAAGACTTTGGCCTGGTTAGATATTTACAACACACAATACAGAAAACCTCAACGATTTGGTATTTTTATTAATCTGTGATGTATACAGTGAATAAAGCCAAAATTAACTAATTGAAATAACAAGAAAAATAACAAGAAAAGTAACAAGAAAACTTGTTAGTTAAAGTAAGTTTGCACTTTGCACTTTTAGTCTAAATTAGCAGTATATGCTTGGTTATATTGTTTTTATGAAACTCTGTGGTAGCTCAGTGGTTAAGGCATTGGACTATGGTTTGGAAGATCCCCAGTTCAAACCCCACAACCACCAAGTTGCCAGTGTTGGGCCCTTGAGCAAGGCCCTTAACCCTCAACTGCTCAGATGTGTAATGAGATAAAAATGTAAGTCGCTCTGGA
>JAOVVA010116421.1:0-11381 GCA_028565275.1 Leiocassis micropogon | reverse complement strand
TGAATTTCATTTTTTCCTCTGATTCGTTCATTTGCAGCAGACATGGAAAGATATAGTCTGTGAGAGAGAGAGAGAGAGAGAGAGAGAAAAGAGATGACTAAAATCATCATGGCTGCTTCAATTGTGGAAAATTGAAGATATTAATGATGTTTGGAAAGCACATAAAAAGCTCCACCTGAGTGAATCTAGATTTTTTTTTAAAGCAAAATGAAAATCCATATAGCAGAAAGCACTCTCATCTTTCTTCTACTCTGTATTCTCCTATACTCGTCTGATTCTCTCCTGAATAGATTCAAGAATTGAACAGTCCCGCTACCAGGACTGACATTATACACATTCACCAGATATGAAGGTTTATGATAACTGCTCTTTCTACACAAATAACATTTAACCCACATGCATCCATCAGGATATATTGAAGCGCCTATTACAAGAAAAAAAAGAATGTATAAAGAATATATATTTTTTCCCCTGAATTTTCATGGTGTTGGTTTATTGACTTTTTGCAGTCACGTAACTACCATGATGTCAGTCTCAACAGTAGACAGCAGAAGCACTGACATTAGGCTACTGTGTATTTTTGTAGTGTATTTTTGCTACTGTAGATTATTACGTTCATGGTATATTTTTTTTGGGGAAAAACAACAACATAAAGGTTACCTAATGATTACCTGATTACCTACCAGAATGGCTGATGCTTTGTTACACAAATAAAAGAGTAACCTAGCAATTGATAGCTTCTGACTTTATAACTTTATACAAAAGAGAACAAACTTGTGAAAATGGATGAAGAAGGTAACAAATACATTCATTTGCAGAAGTTTGATTTGTTAGCATAATGTGATTATCTCAGGCGGTGTACATATACAGTATGTGATTTGGGCATTTGCTAGCATTTGCAATTGGCAATAAAAATTAGCTTATTTAGTGCTTTCATTGCAAATGAGATGATGCCATGGAATATGCTGTGCTTTTTTTTTTTCTTTTCTTAATAATGTGCAGGTAAAAATGAACTAATACTGACTTTGATTAGCTGACTAACAATTCCAGGGTTGCATCCCAAATAGAGTGAAATGGAAAGCTAGTGCACTATGTATGGTGTATAATCACTTGTATGGTGTATAATCACCAAGTATTGCCCTGGTTCAGGGATTAGAGAGGAATTTGGGATTCGTCCTTATGTTAGGCGCTACAGTAGTTAGCTTTGTAGCTCGGGTTAGCCTTCGCAACCCGCTTGCATCAGTAAGCCCTGGCCACCCATGAACCCTGCCCCCAGTTTATTGGTTTTCCTTTCTTGCATAGATCACTTTCGAATCGACTTTTTGGATCCTGCAGTTCTTAAGTTGCCTAGACCTACTGCAGATTTAATTGAGAAAAAGGTTAATGTTGGTTCCAATAGAAAGGTGTTAGAACACAATGCATTACTGTTTTGGTGGCAAAGGGGGACCTACTTAATACTAGGCAGGTGGTCATAATGTTATGGCTGCACAGTATATACAACAACAAAAACAACAAAACTGAACAAACATCTTACACATTAACATTATTTTTAAAAGACCTTGGGTCAATTCATCCAAGAGGTAACACGCGATTGAACGAGAGCCAAATGTAACTAAATGAGAGAGTAAATGAGAGAGTAAAAAAGACCAGTTATGATAAATACAAAATTAAAAGATGAATTCGGGTCAAAGACACAAGGCCCCAAAGGCCCAAGCATCCTTAATCAAGTCAAAAAATTTTCAAGACGAGCATGTGTGATGTGTTTGAGCATCTATAAATAATTTAAGAGCAGTGGCTGTCAAACAAAAACTTTGCCCCATTACCCCATTGTGGGCTGCAGGTGGTGGCACAAGGAGGAAGCGATGCCAAGAATCCAGACCAACAAAGGACTCTAAAACTCCATCTACATGCAGTAAGTGCAGCAAGTTCTTTATTCTAGTTGCTAGAGTCTCGGTTTAGACATGAATGCACATGTTATTTCTGGTATTTCAGAGCAATGAGATTGATTTTTTTTGTAGGCATAAATGAAACCACAGCACAATTTTGATTTTGTGTGTTTTCTATTTGTTCTTTTATAAATGCCATTTGTTTTGTTATATTGTTTGGAAGGGAGTTATAGCGCCTTCGGAAGAATGTAATTTTTCTATTTCACAAACAAAGGCCCCCAATAGGAGCGAAACCTGAGAGCTGCATGATGGTTAGAAACATCATCATCATCATCATTGTAAAGACCCTTTTTAATTTTAAACTAATTTGACAGAACTAAATCCATGTAGATTGTATACTGTATCGATTAGTTAAAGGTTAACAACAATGCTTAAGGCCCTTGGATCTTTGTCAGTGTTGGGACTTAAACTCATAACTTACTGGTTTATAACTGATGAGCTACCACTTTATCATATAAATATTACAATAATAGTACAATAATACAGACAACACATTTTTCATATTATGAAAGTTCAGGGATCATCTCAAAGCAGATGCGCGTCCCTGTGCTAATTAAGGACCTCTTGACTGAAATGCTTTCCTGATGCTGGAAATCATCAAGGACATAATGATGGCATAAAAAAATGACCTTACCTTTCTTATTGTCTCTCAAATAAGGTGGTTAGCCATTAATAAGCCCCTCTTTCAATTCATGCATTACCCAACTCATGAGAATCTCAAACTCATTTGAGAAATCATCAAGCTAATGTAACAAATTCTTGTGGCCCTCAGAAGCATCCAATCATGTGCAGTGTGTGCGGAGTCTACGTAGAATGTTCTTTTACCTAACTGTTGGCATCCAGAGAGCTACCCACTGTATACATCATCATCCTTGGTGCTATATTACTTTGTTTAAATCAATCTACTTATTTCATACCCATCTCATACAAGTATTACTGTACAATGGTCATCATTGACTGGTCATTATCATTTTTTTAAATGCATGTCATCTGGTACCACTTTTCAGAAAATTCTTCAAAAAAAAGAATTGGGATTCAACCTTGTGTTAGAAGCTAGTTGGCTTTGTAGCTTGCATTAACAGTAAAACATGAATGGTGTAATGAACAGGGTTGAAAGTAGTTTTACAGGTACTATGTAGATAAAGGGTCAGAAGAATAAACCATGGATGTGGTGGGCAGTCCTGCGAAACCTACAAGATATTTTACATTTCCACTTATTCCACTTTAGAATATCAACTAACTTTTGGGTTCTGGGGTTAAATCCCAAAAAGTATAAAATGGAAAGCTAGTGTGTACAAATCCCTTGTTGCACCTATCAAGTAGTGCCCTTAATCAGGGGTTGGAAGGGGATTTGGGATTAGGCCTTGTGTTAGGAACTTGTTAGATAGCTTTGTAGAAGCTAGTTAGATAGCTTGCATTTGAACATGGCAATTCAAAATGACAGTTACGTAGGAGAGGAAGTGTTTTTTAAGATGACAACGTTATCAGATATGTTTTCTGATTGACAGTCTTTCTGTAACTGGTTTTTAATGTGGCTTTTGGCAGGCAGCTTCTCTTTCCAGTACTGCCGACCGAACCAACCTCTGTTCATTCATACTTTCTCCTGAAAGTTTGTGTAATTATTGCTTGTTAGAACACCTGTGACGTAGAGTGCTACTTATAGTTAAACATCACAGTTCTGTTATGCTTCATATCAACACTTAAGGAATGCCTCTCATCCAATTAGATTACTGGGTCAGCACTAACTGTTGTATAATATGTATTATGCTGCTGGTAAATCATGTGGCTTAATCATCCGCTGAGATTGCATATTTATTGAGACTCAATGTCTGAAAACTGCCTCCATTGGAAAGTTTTCTCTGCATCACCCCTTGAAGATCTTTGTGCATTACATTTTCCTCCTGTCTGGCACATCTGAATCAACTCAATACCAAATGTTCCAGAGAAAACACTTGGCAAAAACTGTAGCATAAGCAAATAATGCATTGTGTCACATCCATGTCTGCAATTCCCATGATCCTCAGCCCATGACCTCCAGTAACCCAGCTATCTCCATTTACCGGCTGGAATCATATTACTCTCTATTCGTAACCTGTCTGAGGGTAATTTCTTTACCCTAACCCTAACCCTATTCTTCTTAACAAAGAATAGCTTGAAAGTGCAAATTAATAGACACAATTAACAAGTCTGGCAAACTTCATCACTGTTGTTAACACCAAAAATGATTTAACGCTCGATGTTAAGTTCTTGATATTAAATATATTCAAAAAATAATGAGGATTTAATGCATTTCTACTAGGCAGAAACTTGATTAAATAGCTCTACCTTTTTAGAATTGATTTTCGACAAGGCAGAAGCCCTGTAGTAGAAATTGTAATCCCAATTTCGTCTACTTCCATACATTCTGCCCTACTTACAGTATTCACTGGGTGAATTTTTCATATGGTAAAAACACAATGTTATAAGAAATAGTTGCCTATAGCAGCCATGTTAGGAAGTAAGAGGTTGTTTCAATTTATAAAATACAGGCAATGAAATAGGATGAAATTTCTAGGTGACACCTTTACATTCAATATGCCTGTCTGGTAGCTATATAAAAAAATAAACAGGTTCTGCAAAAGTTTACAGATCAGAAAACGTTTTGTCTAATGTTGTAGTAATTGCTTTATGGAGAACCAGTTCTAAAAAGAGTCACCTGAACTTGAATCTCAGTGTAAGTGCTGGACAGCTGTGAGTACATTCGTTCAAATGCTGTATGCCTTGGACCTGATCCTAATCGGGTAAAATGTTAATTGAATGTGCTTGTGTGCATTTAACAACAAATCTGTTATCGATGTAGTTTTGAGCCAACACAGCCATCTGATGTGCAATAGCAAACCTGTGATGGAAGCAGATAAAAGTTGTTTTTTGAATTTTCATAACAACCAGATCGATTTAATATCCGCATTGTTAGGCAACGATGTTCCAGTTGTCCTTGGAGGCAATGCCCTCATGCAGGAGCTAGGCAGAAAAGTAAATCTCCAATGCTGGCTGGAGGAACTGGATCCAAGGAACCATGGAACTCAGTCTGAGACACATGTATTAATTATATCAAAGTAATCATATTACTGATTACATAAATATTTAGATTGTTCATTACAACAATATTAAAGACCTTTTTACTGCTTGAAAATGATTTAAAAGGGTAAAGTGCAGTCATGTGCTGCTAATCATCGGCCCTTGATTAATTGATCATCAGTTGGTGTGCAAATGTCTATAAAAGCAGAAGTTTTGGCAGTTTGCTGGTCTGGAGCATTCAGGTGTGTGTTAACACAATGCCAAGAGTGAAAGAAATAAGCAATGCAATTGAAGCAATTGTTGCTGCACATTAATATGAAAAGAGTTATAAAAAAAAACATTCTAAAGAATTTGGAGTTCAATGTTGTACAGTGAAAAAGATTATTCACAAGCGAAAAGCATTCAAGACAGGTACCATTCTTCTCAGGAGTGGAGTCTCAGTACATTAACCCAAGATCAGACCATGCAATGCTCAGAAAAATCCAACAAAACCAATAAGCTACATCTCACACCTTACATGGTGCATGATAAAGTATATGTTAAAGTCAACTCACTCACTTATCGTCTGTACCTCTTTATCCTGCATTAATGGTCATTGAGGGCCTGAAGCCTATCCTAGGAGACTTTGGGCACGAGGCAGGATGCACCTCGGACAGTTGCCAATCCATCGCAGTGTTAAAGTCCATAACAGCACATAAGAAGAATACTGAAGGCTGAGGTTCGCAAAACTGCTTCTGAACAAACCACAAGACTTGTGTCTATGGACAAAACAATGTCTATGGACAAATGAGACCAAACTGGAGTTGTTCGGCCTTACCAAACAGCATTTCAGTAGAAACACCTCATACCCACTGTCAAGAATGGTGGTGGAGGAGTGATGATTCGAGCTTGTTTTGCAGCCACAGGACCTGGTCACCTTCCAGTCATTGAATTGACCATAAACTCTTCTGTATACTAGAGACAAAAGTGAGACCATCTGTCTGACAGCTAAAGCTTGGATGAAATGGGGTAATGCAACAAGACGGGACGGGATCTACTTTAATTCTACATTAGAATGGCTAAAAAATGAAAGAATTAAAGTTTTGGAATGACCTCGTCAAACTCCAGACCTCAACCCAATTGAAATTCAGCGGTGGGACCGTAAGAGAGCTGTGCATAAATGAGTGACCAAAAGCCTCAATAAACTGAAGCAATGCTGTAAAGAAGAATGGACTACAATTCTTTTAGTACAATATGGAGAGACTGATAGATGCATACAGGAAATGATTCCTTGAATCATGTGAGATACGTAGAGTTGCCCACATGTTTTTTTCTTTTTCTTTTGGGCTTCAGTTTTGTTGAATAAATAATGGTACTGTGAAAAAGTAGTATGTTATTGATTGTCTAAGGTTGTCTTTGTACTGAGACCCACTACAATGAGATGACTTTTATTATGCTTTCAGACAAAGATTAGATTTTTAAAATTGACTGTATTTCCTTAACTTTAACTTTCAGCATACATTGCCTTTCTGAATATTACTTACAACTTTTGTTGGTGTCACATCAGACAAAAGACAACTATAGCCTTTTTATTTGGTGTGTGTGTGTGTGTGTGTGTGTGTGCCTGTAATACTTTTCTATACATTTCCTGAGTGATTATAGTCTCACATCAGGACAGCAATAAAATTACCAGAGGAGTGAGATTCTAGTTATTTTTATATTTATATTCTGTGCATTTCAACTCATGCACAGAATAAGAAAATATAATCATTCTCTATTCAGCATTTTACTTTGGATATGTATAGACTTGGCAGTGATTGAAAACTACTAGGGTCAACGAGGCAAACTGAGACTTTTGATTGTGCAGAAAAAGCAAAATACAGTTATCAGAGTAAAAACGTTATTCTTCTTATACAGTACTGTATATAACTCCTTTATTTCTGAGTATAATTCCCTGCTATACTAATGCACTTATCCCAGTGTGTCACTAGTGCCTGGATATTATCAAGGTAGAAGGTTTTCTTAGTTTGCCAGTGCTATGATCGGATTGCCTTGCACAGAAAAAATCTGAAAGGCTGTCCCCCCAGGAACTCCTTTAATGGGCCAAATATGTGGAAATCACTTGGAGTGAGGTCACGGTCATATGGGGCACGGGGCGATAACTCCCAAATGTGCAAATAGTGCTCATGATTGATTGTGCATACAGTTCCCACAAACAGATGCATCTTTTTCTCAAATTAGCAACAAGTTATCTGTCAGTTTTTAGGGATCGGGCGTTCCACTTGCTGAGTGATTATAGTCTATATACACAGTTCATGGAAACGACTGCAGTGGGCTCTGAGCCACATCAGCTGGGATTGTCATCCACGGATGTACAGCCTTCTTTGAAACATTTGCACCATTCAAATGGTTTTACTGCTTTTAAAGAGTCTCATCACTGTACTGTCTTAAAATCTTCTTTAAATGCCAATCATTTTTATGTCTTCATTCATAAGAAGTTTCATCTCAAGTTCCGGCTTGACTTGTAATTATTGCTTTATGGGAAAGTAAAAGATGAGGATGTCGAGCATATGTAATGTAAATGTAAAAGTAAAGCTTTATACTTCTTGCTGGCAGTATAATAACTCACTGAATCAGACCTCGAGATCTTGCTTTTCAATCATTTTATTTTCTCTCTTATTTTGAAAATGCTTTCCCAGGTGGCAGGTATAATAGAGGTTTCATCACCCAGACCAAGGAAAGATTGAGACCACTTTCCTTCTTGGGAAGGTCAGGGCAGGGTCACTGATATGCGTGCAACCAAATAAAAGTAAGGGAAGTGGCAGCAGGCAAACATATTTCTTTTTTTTTCTTTTTTTTTGTTCCAACATGAGGCAACATCTGCATAGAAAATTACAGACATGTGTATCCTTCCAGAACTAAAATTATCAGACGACTGCTGCTTTGGTGAAAAACAGGAGGTAATTCGGCCTGTAATTTTCTGAGAGGCGGATGGAAGAGAAACTCTAAAATGGCTGATTCAGATGGAAATAAAACCACCTGTAATGTAGAAAATTACCCCATGACATCAAGTAAATTTAGTGTCGTACAGGTAGGGCGTACGACATGTAAACACACACACACACACACACACACATATACACTTATTCGCTGTACTAACCTCCCTCTTGACTTGCTGGAATAACATGAGGATACTTTTCGAACAGAGACTACCAAGGACTTATGTAAGTCATTCTCTTAAAAGGCATCTGCTAATCAGTGTCAATTTAAATGCCAAAGTAAACTTTAATAGCAGTCTAAATTGATTTTTTTTCTCGTGACTAATGATGCCACACTAGTATTCAGATGAACTCTCACTCCATTATCTGCAGGATTAATTAGTACTGTAGGTGCATCGCGTTGCTCAATATGGTGTTAGCTAGTCTTTTAGCTAGTAGCTTAAACTAAATATCAGCCACTTAATCAAAATGAGTGGAAAGGGCACTTTTAACCCACAAAGGTTGGAGGGAAAATGACTATAAATGATTACTTGTCTTCAGCAAGATGCAGTCAATAAGCATGTGTCAATAATGCATGAGCATGCACTGGAAAGCGGTGAATTAGCAACCAGTAATATCGCTATGAGCAAACAAGAGCTTAGGGGTGTTGCTATCGTTCCAGCTTTACCTTCTATGTCTTAATACATGCCCAAAAGTATAGTGAGTAATCAAAACCTTCTACAATAGATAAGATTTACTCATATACTATAAGTCAAGATCAGGCAAACTTATCCAGTTTCATTGTTGTAAGATAGCCAGGCTATTAGCGTAACCTACCAACTTGGAGTGAGATTCTGAAAATAAATTCATTGGTTATAAAAGAATAGAATAAAAAGCGTTTATTGCTGACTCGTCAGAAAGAAGCTAGAGCTCAGTGATTTTGGGTGCAACTTCCACAGACAATTGCTTCGAATATGAAAGTGTGAGAAATTGCAAGTGTGCTGTGAGAGCATGTGAAGATGAGTGATTATGTGTGTCTCACGCTCAATGTGTGAGAGTTGCCAGCTTTGTATTAGCATGCAGGGAATTCAATATATCTAGTTGCAATGGACTCCTAACACTGTGTGTCAGTCAATACTCATTTAACAGTTTTTAAATACTAATAAGTGTGTGCTGAGTGAGGAAATCCTAAACCACAATGTTCGACTGTCAAAAGGTCTGTTAAAAGAACTGCTATCACACATTGTATTTTAGGGCCATAGTGACTTTCTGTGGGCTGTGCAAGCGGTCAGTAAATCACAATAAGTCACAACATATAAGAGTTTAAAGTGTAAGGACCCTGTAGAACAAACCCATACACACCGCTTGAATCCTTCTTTCTGTTTGTTCTTTTTTGGGAGTCCAATTTGTCTTCAACCTTTGGTGTTATAAGCTTTTGGCTGCAGATGTCAGGAAGATTAGAACAAGGTTAAATAACGTTTAGTTCAGGTGTGCAGTTCAAGTATTTCATTTGGGATGCTGTCAGGAGCATAATCAGTTTGGGATTTTTACAGTTTTTGGAGAAGTTGTTCTAGAGCAGCATTGTCAAAACAAAATTATCCACAAACCATATCAGCATTTTGGTCTATGAATCCTACTCACTCAATCATCATCTCTACCATTTAATCCTGTATACAGGGGGCCTGGAGCCTATTCCAGGGAATTTAGGGCACGTGGTTAGGTACACCCTGAACAGGGTGCCAATCCATGGCAGAGCTCACACACTTATTCACACACTACAGGCAATTTAGGAACGCCAATTAACCTAATCTGCAGGTCTTTGGACTGTGGGTGGAAACCAGAGAACACAGAGGAAACCCACCGAGCACGCAGAGAACATGCAAACTCCATGCACACAGAACCTGGCCAGGAATCGAACCCAGATTCCACAAATTCAGTGCAACAGTGGTAACCACTAATTCACAGTGCCATCAGGACCATAAATCATGTTTATTTATTTTCATGTCTTTAGTCTACCATCTTTCTTGTCTTAATTTTTTAGCATGTGCATAAGATTCTGCTCTGGCTGATACAATCTGGGAGTCTATAACTGATCTTTTAAATGCTGATATATCTTCTGACAAACATCTAGCTGTTGAATTTAATTGGAGTTTCAGCCATGTGAGGTCTAGAGTGTTTTATCTATTGGTCAAGGGTGAATTCGAAATATTGATGATCTAGTGTAGAATATAAGCTTTTCCGCATTTCATTATTATTTATCGTATTTTCAAGTTTTAAAATCATCAGGCTAAATGAAAAAAGGCAACAGACTCTATTGGGCTACCAGGCCTTGAGTTGACTCTTTTTAACTCACTGCCGCTGGCAGCCAGAGCAGCAACCTCATTTCCCCTCTTGTCTGTCTCAACCACTCAGTATTCAGAATCACCAGTATATAGTACTATTCACCGACCTGATCATCAGTCATTATCTGCACTTGTTTCTCATTGGTTCATGCCTCAGTTTGTTACTTTTTATGCTTGAATGATTCATATGTCACTGTGTGGCCAAACAAACAAAAAACATGTAAAAATCAGGTTTCTAGTACAGAAACTTTAGGTGCTTATAGGGTTCAGTAAGCCTGAAGCACTATTTCCTAAGACTACATAAAAAATGCCAGAAAAGCTCTTTGGAAGCAAATGATGAAGATATGAGAGGTAAATCAAAATTTTTTTGTGCTGTGCTGTCGGTCCAGTTAAAATCTAAAATAGTTAATCAAAACTTACTGTACGTATAATGAGCCGTGATTGTTCTCAAATGACTTGGTCCCATTCAGCCCCTCAAACGAACTCAGAGTCAGCATGTTTTAAACATATGGACTCAGACCCCACTGAAATGAGCCAAACTGAGACCACCCATGGAGGTAGTTGGCGTAACCTGTGCATTGTGAACATAAAGTACTCTAGCTTTGCTTTAACTGCTGCCCTTGTATTTCAGCATTCTAAGCTTGCTGTAGACAAAACATTTTTTGTTGCACTGGGCCAATCAAAAATATGTCAATGCATCTTCCATTACAGTGGAGATAAGCCCGGAATAAATGGCTCAAATGGTGGCAATGCGGTTTTCAACAGTTATTTAGAAACTCAATCATTAGGCTATAATTCCTAATATAATGTTCGAGTAAGAGAGTGTGTGTCAGCTTTAGGCTGAATTCCTTGTGGTGAAATATGATTCATTGTAAAAACTCATGTTTGTCAAAAATTTATTTGGATCAGTTACCTATCCAGATAGCACAGGTACGTCGCGGAGATGTCTGCTAAAGAGCATATCATCTGGTAAACATCGCGTTCGTTTTTTTATGGTCGTATTTTTGATTGTCTGTAGATCGCCTGTTTGAGCTGTTAAATGATACATCGTCTTTACATCTATACGACGTCTATACGAC